>VZTL01016712.1:3421-43433 GCA_013400535.1 Scopus umbretta
CATGTCCCCACTCTTCCAAAGATTTTTTTTTTTTTTTTTTTTGTGAGAAGTCGTTTAATGTCAGTGTCTCAGTTCTCCAGCTATAAAATGGGAACAATAAAGGTGCCTCGTTCCGAGCTTCTGCTTGTCTTATTATTGAAGACTGCATTCTCTTTGGGGGTTAGACTTTCCCTTGTTTAAAGGCTTAACACAAAGAGATCCTAATCTCATCTTCTTTAATACAAATAACAGCTACAAAAAATAGCACTATTACTACCTGGGCATCAGCATGACTTGTGACATCAATATCATGCTGACAAGCTCCTTACCTCTCAGGATTTGCTTTGCCCATCTCTGCTCCTAATCCTAATGCATTCAGTCCTGCTGGTGTGGAAAAACTTCTTTATGGTTAATACTCCTCCCTCGTGAAAGGAACATTACTCTGGTTTTCTGCCTATCTGTACTTGTCAGGATAAACTGCTGGCATTATATCCTGCATACTTCATTGTTTAGTTGTTATACTCAAGGAAACCTTTAGTTAGTCCTGGCATTTATTTCTCCAACGTGTGTCCATTTTTAGAGGTTTGCTTCTCTTGAAAAGTCCAACCACTTCTTCTCACTTTTAAGCATTTCCTGCAAAACCTTTCATTAATGTGGCACAATACTACCAGCTCCTCCTACCCTTTCACTAGTCATCTTTAATAGGTTTACACAGGTCTTTCTTCTAAAAGCAGAATGAAAATAGTAAAAATATCAGCATTGAGCTTATATATTTTTTCAGGGCAGAGTTCCTGAAGCTCTCAGTTGAGAGGACGGTAAGATCTTTCATGGAGGTTCTTGAGGATCATATGCCCTATAATTAGCCCCACAAATGCAGCCACCATCTCCAGGTGACTGGGCACGAGTGGAGCCAGGCCTCTGAATAGTTCCCATAGTTGCAATCCTGCTCTCATTTCTGGACTAGTGACCTGCCGTATTTCAGTAAGGTCTATTTGACCTACAGCATCCTCTGTAGACAATGTGTATACTGCCCTAATACAGTGACACAGACTGTAGTAATCATGTCTAGTAACAGGATAGATCTCTGCTATAATCCTCGTTAGCAAGAGAATGAAACACACGTTTATTCAGGAGTGGATTTGTCTAGCAAAGCTTGATGCACTAAATGACAGTGAAGTCCACCTACCAGAACATATGTTACAGAATCTTAAAAGATCTGAAATAATAGAGATGAAAGCTACCATTAAAGAAAATTTAGGGCCAGGTTAAATGCTTTTATGATGGGTAGAAGTATCATAAATTAAAGTATTCCATAGTGTTTATTACAGTTTCAGCCAAAGGAAATAATAAATGCAGTGGCTGGCTGATTAAAAAATATCCTGTTATTAGTTAAATTATTAGTGGGCAGTGACCCTAATTAAGAGAGTAATAAACCTGAAGATTTGCTTATGATGCAGCTGTTCAGATATCATATGCTCCAGGTAGAGTTTGCCCTGAAAATGAGGAGCCCAAGGTTCCTGGAAGAAACAAACCAAACAAAAAATTGGTTGATGAGAGTCCCTGGGTTACTGGAACTGACACTGCATTGTAGGTTGCAGACCATAATTGTCCTATAAATTTATGGCTTGGGTAATAAGAAAAGGCTACAACATAGTTCTCACATAATGCACCAAGCAAACATGGAGGTCACATAACGAAGTTCCTATCCAAGTGTAGATTCACTTGCTGTTCTGGAAATAACACTGACTTCTATTTTATTCATTCCATCTTGCAATTAAGCAGATGAGTAAACATTAAGTCTTAATTGTTGCCTCAATAAAATACCTAATACAAGACATTTTTGAAGAGGACGGAAAGAAACAACTGTAATAACAAAATTCAGTGGTTCCAATCTGTTTTGCACCCAGTCTCCCCTTTTTGGGATGTCTCCCTTGCAATCTCCCTTTTTTCTGTCATTTTTTGCCTAGATCTTTCTTTATAGTTCATAATCTGATCTAGGTGATCATTGCATGGCTTGTGCAGTGCCTAGAACTACTGGACCACAACTCATCCTGAAAAACCCAGTGGAATCTTAAGTTTCCTTGCTTCTCTGATAAGCTATAAACATATATTCTGGGAATTTTAGAAGAGCCCAAAAGTGGTCTCTGAATTTGTTGATGCATTTTATCTTTAGAAATAATGGCAAACTTTAAAATTAATTATTTGTGCAGGTTTATAGATTCAAGTAAGGGATGATTAATCATGCTTACATGTCCAACTATCTGATTTGCATGTTTAATCTGGTCATTGGATGTCTAAGGGCTATAAAGTGCTCCTGTACTTACTCTGGGTACAAAACTGATGGATAAAATTAAGGTCATTTTCCAACATCAGGTCTAATTATGTGCAGGATGGCCTTCAGGCAGCAAAATTAATCTTGTACGTTCAGTGGGGCAAAATGAAGAGCACCAAACCAGAGGGCCATCTCACTGCTTAAATGATTTGTTTCATCACAAAATAATGTACAAATGGGAAATTCCCTGGTTCTCTTTGCCACCTTAGCTGCTCAGGGAAAAAACAGTTATCAGACAAGCCTACTGTATGGATAGCTATATGTTTTTAATTTTTTTAGTGATTTCATTGTTTGGAATTCTTCCTGTTTGAAAACAATGGGGAAAAATGAAGACTTTTTAATTTGAGTATTCTCTGTAGTTAGGGATGGAGTGATCCCCCACATCTCTGGGGTATGAACCAAATTCCACTGAGGTTTTGGGGAGTTTCTTAACTGCTTGCAAGTGGTTTTGGAACAAGCTATCAGTGGCCTAAAATGGAACACAAAATTCCTTAGCCAAAAGTTAGACTTGGGGATAAAAATTTAAGGTTTACTGTTGTTCACAAATTTACTGATAAATGTAGAGGTTTTAAGGAAAACTCTTTGGAATACGGGTGATGCCTTATCTGTAAAGTAATCACTTGGTGTTTTTCCCCACAAACATGCCCTATCAAAAATGATCAAAGGCAAACCGATATTTTCATTGTACCCCTTTCTTGCAAAAATCCCTGCTTCCCGTAATGCCATCTGATATTGCTTGTCCTGTGCAATTTTTACTGTTACTGTGATTATTCAAAGGGATTGCCATAAGATGTACATGAATTATGGTCAGCAGTCACCCTTGGTATTTGGGGCTGTGGTCAAACACAAAGGCTGTGTGTAATACATTTTATTGGTTTCAGGACCTTGCATGAGAGGGGGGGTATACCTGCTACGTCCTGCATTAACAATGTGGGCATGGTGGAATCTTGTACTGTATTTCCCACAACTGGTAGCTAAGGCTCTGCTTACTGCTAAAATTTAGAGGCAACAGAGCATTATCTTCTCCATCATCTGTGTGCGCATGTGTATATAAGTATAATAATGTTTGCAAAGCTTTCATGCGCTTCCTCCCTCTGCTACCTCCTTCCCCAGTGATTCAGTCACTTCATATTGTAATACTTTGTTGACTATTGATTTTTGGTTAAGGTTGGAGCCCAGTACAACTGTATGAGCATTCGTTGGCTTTAATTTGATGTTATGCTGCTGCCTTCCATTCCATATTGACAGGCATCCTCTTATTTTCAGATTGGTGTCCATTCACTGATGAACGCGCACTAGGGGGATCATGACCTTTTCTCTTATCTGGACAGCTCTTGGCTTCATGAACATTTTTTGCTGCAGGGTGTTATTAACAACAGTGTGATAGAACAAAGAAATGAAGCAATGGGAAGCACATCAATGTATGAAATTTGCTTTATTAGGATTCCCCTGAGGCCAGAGCAGTCCCTAATTACAGAGGTGTTACATCCCTTCTTGGAATAACAAACTATATTTTTAGCAGTAATGAGAGCATGATTTTGAAATCACTGTGTGGTCATTCTCCCACTGTACAGATGCTTGTTAATTCACATTTTCCCAGATACTGATTTTAAGAGAAACATACAACAAAAGGAAAGATAAACATCTGTGAAATTACCTACTACCAATTGAGCAAAGCATCACACATTTCAATATATGTATTTTGAATTTTGAGCTTTCCTGCCATTCTATTTCACTATGTAGGAATGCAGTGTAATTTCTAAAATAATCCAGTTTAATATGCTTATGCGGAGACAAGGCCACAATGTATTAGTGATGTGAGTCTGGATCTCTTGTAACATCTGGATGCTCTGTTTAGATAAATACTGGGAAGTTTTTTTGGTTATAGAAATCTTGTCTGAGCATGCCTGGGAGATGAGCTGGCATACTAAATTCCCAAGAATAGGCCTTGGTTGATAATTCCCAGATTCTTTGTTCCATCCTGATGCGATTTTTTTCCAGAATATCCTATTTTAACCTTCTTTTAGTCCTCCTGCTCCCAGACTTCTGAGACAGACCAAAGGTAAAATGAAAAGCAACTAAAATATGTTTATTCTGCATACACATGCTTATTATAATCCATACAGCTCTTAAAAACAGTGTGAGCTCAGCAGAGCTCCTCTTAGTCTGCACAAGCTGGACACACTCCCAAGACAAAAGAGACTAAGAGGCCCCCTTGCAAAACACGTAACCTGCTGCTTACCCAAATAAGCAGCCCTTATGCTACTGCCACAGCTTCTGACCTCTCAAGTCAGATGGGCCTGGCAGATTGGCCTTTCTCAAGACTTGTAGTTTACAGATCTAAAAACAAATGCAGGCAATCAAAAACAAACAAACAAATTCCCACCCAAAACACAGGAGCCAGCATTAGCAATTCAACTGAGTACTCCTTGAAGCTTTCTAATTGCACTCGTCTCGCTCTGTCCTGCTTTGTGTTAGGCAGCACAGTGTGTAATAGAGGCATATCACTAAAAATAGTGGCAGTGGTTTTTAAATGAATGGGCTATGACTAGCTTTACCATCTTCAGTGGGGTCTGAAGCAGCTTCACGTCCATGTATCCCATTGCCCTCTGTTGGGCTGATCCAGCACTACTCTTTTCCTGGGTCAAACAACTTTGTTGGTGAAAGTGATTTTTGTTCAGAGCAGGGCCTTGTGGAACAGATTTCAGATCTAGATGGGCACAATAGGCGGTAAAATGACAGCTCTGGTTTAATCTGAGTTTAGAGATGTTTCTTTGTTTAAAATTGAAATATGAGAAAATCTTCCGGCAAGGACTTTTTAAAGTTCTTCACTACATCAGGATTTACTGAAATATTCCATTTTTCTGCCACTCTTTCATTTGCTGTTAATTAATAATGTTAAAAAAAAAAAACAAACGTTGAATTGATTGAAAATTTTATGAGTGTTCCTAACTGCATTGTAAATTGAGGCTTATACTGTGTCTTCTTCAGCCCATAAATGCTTTTTCTCAATAATAAACAGGTCATAAAAGATGGACGTGCTCCCACGTGTTTCAAAACTTTGATGGCAATGCTAGCTACTGCTTTGTAAAAAGAATCAAGCATTCGTCCAGCTGGAGAATGGGAGACAACAATTTTTGGAGCCTGATAAGTAGGATCCTTAGTAGGGTTAGGGGACAGGAATTCTTCCGCCTGGCTTAATGTATGCTTATTTATGTAAGAGAAAAAAGTTTTGAAAGGTGAGATCATAGAGACCTCACTTCAAAAGGCCCTGCGAGAACAGGGTGAGCCGCTCTCCTGGGAAGCAAGAAGGCCAAGTCCTTGTCCTTGCCCTGGAGCAGCCCCAGGGACTGGTCCCTGGGCTCTAGCCCTGTGGTGCTGCCTTCACCCAGCTCCCCAGAGAGCTGCCTCTGTGTCACCATCACACCTTCCTCGCTGCTTAGAAGAGGTTTCTTTTCTTTCATTTCCTGGCATTTTGAACAAAAAGTACTTGGGGAAAAAAAGTTTTGCTCAGCCTGAAATTTTTGAAAATGGGAGAAAAAGATGCAATGTAAAAAGAATCTTGGTGGTGTTTTTGTTAGATGATTCAACTTACTCAGAGTGTCAGAGAAGGATTCACATACACAAGCATTGCTCTTTGCTTGTTATCCTCTTTAAGGACCCTGGTATTTTTTTATATGTGCTGTGTACTTCACCACTCAGGATTGCACAAGCATTTCCCTCTCTGACAATAATTCAGTCAGCCAAATACAAACCAAAGGAAATGCTTAAGTGGTTTGTTCCCTTTTAAAAGAAAAATGATACCAATAAAGATCTTTGGCTTTAGCCCTCTTCTGCCCCAGAATCTCCTTTTGGTCTCTTTTGCCTCTCCCCAGATAGTTGTTTATTCAAGATTAAGCTCCCCTTTCCCAGAAGACTGCAGCATCCACATTCACACTTCACAAGCAGCGTTGTGATTCAGTAATGAGGATGAAATGCTTTCAGGATCCTGTGCTCATTGAAAGGCTGAAGCTAACCAATCTACTTGGTAAGAAGATGACTTTGTTCAGCCAAGAATATCTCTTTACTGGGCTCCTAAAGCCCACCCTAACTACTAGAGAGAATGTTAATTGAAAGATGAGGGTGTAATTGCACCAGACAAGTAATTTTTATTGAGTAATTTTTCAGTGTTAGGTGGGCAGAAACAGCAGAGTCTCCTATTAGCGTTAAGGAAAGATACACAGCTGAATCCCAGAATCTGATAATGAAAGTTTTCCTCTTTATTGTAACAGTTAAAACATACGAAATGTGTTAAATTACAATTAAAGGCTTTCCTTTTTTAGATAGCTGACAGATTTACAGAGCATTTTTTTCCCTCAAATAGGTGTCTTTGCACTCTGTGTACCTGTGAACACAGCATTCACTGGCATCCTTCAAAGCAGGGAGAGAAAACCACACATACTCATGTGCTGAAAAAGAGCCTTAGGTGGTTGATCTTTGAGATAAAAGAAGTGGTTCTAGCACTAAAAGGGAAGGAGGCAGAGGATGTACAGCATCTTCTG
Organism: Scopus umbretta; assembly: GCA_013400535.1. Taxonomy (NCBI): domain Eukaryota; kingdom Metazoa; phylum Chordata; class Aves; order Pelecaniformes; family Scopidae; genus Scopus; species Scopus umbretta. Next base: position 10,274 of record VZTL01016712.1, read on the forward strand.
TTGTAGCGTGCCTGTATTGTGTCATGAAAGAAAAATGGAGAAAGCAAGGGAAAGATAGCAACGCTTCACAGTCAGGTGGTTTTCTCTGTTTTGAGGGGAAAGTCTGACTTAAAAGCAAAATCTGAAGGCCCTTGTGTTTAAAACCATTTGGTAGCAAGATTATGTTGGAGCCAAGGGTATGCTCTAGAATCAATTTTACTGTAATGCAGCGTGGCTTATTAAAGTAACAATCTCTAAGATAGCAGGCTCCAAATTTTATCTTAAAATGCCACAGGACATTTACATTGTCTCCTAATAACCACAAAAACATGGGAAGTTTCCACTTTCTAATGTAATAGTTAACTCAAACATCAGCGGTATATTTAAGGGCTCAGGTCTGTGTTTGATGAAACAAAAGCCCTCGTCAACACAGGAGAGAATTGCCGTGTCCTGTTTAGGCAGTGGGCACTCAGCAAAGGTAAAGAGCTGAAAAGAATATATTGTTCTTTCCTGAGTGCTGGCAATGTGTGCAGCGGGTGCATGAGGAGATGTGATTGCTTTCCCAAGAAGTTCATAATTTAAACAGGCAGAGGGGACCAGGCGGGACTTTCCTTGAAACCTGTTTGCAATAACATCATGGGCCAGCAGGGCTTCTGGAGTACAGAAATGCTGCTATATGCAGCAGTATCCCCACCTGGGTGGGCCCCACTGGCAGAATACGTCAAGTGAAATCACCACCCTAGGCAGGGTGTGAGTCTTTCTTCACCTGTGGAAGAAAGGTATATCAGCTTCTCATGAAGTGTAGTATTGCTGTGTGCTACTGAAGAAGGAACAGAAACATGTTCATTCTATAGATATTACACAATTTTTTTTAGCACGGGGGATGAAATTGCCAGAATAAGAATTTGGCCAGGTAAATAGAGATAGTGTTCCCCCTCTGTCAAAAATAGCCACAGGAACTATAATGAGTACAGCTGGCAGAGGGCCTAAAAATAGACCAAGCCCACAAACATTATATTGAAATATTGGCTCAGCACTGATTAACTCTCTCTACTTCTTACCACCAAGTATTGAGCCATTGCAGCTCCAGTGTCTTCCTTGGCCTCACAGCAATATAGAATGTGTCTTGTTAAAATGAAAAACTTTGCTTTGGGTAGCTAAAAAAATAATTTCTTTTCTATGCAAGAAAACACATACAAAAATGAAGTATCATGGAATTTCACATGTAGGCAGAGGAAAATCCTCCCTCGCCCTCCTGACAGAGTGATGCTGGGCATCATTCCTGTGACCACTGAACATCTGCGGTGCCTGGCATGTTTAGTCAAAGCTGAGAGAGCTCAGTGTCTTGCAAAGTTGGACTTGTCTTGAAGGGCCAGGGATGAAGGGGAAATAGGCTTCTGTAGCAACTGTCTTGTCATCTTATAAACAGCCTTACAGCTGTTTTTCACTCAAAATGAACAAGAGGGATATCTTCTGTACTTACCTGAGTGTGATTATAGAAAGCTGCTTTACCTTGATATGGAGCAAAGTGCAGTAAGAAGAGATACTGTGTGCTATTTTTAAACCATGGTGAAATGAATTGCTGGTGCAGTCAGTTTAGGTGTAACGTGAATAAAATATAAATTAATTTGGTCCAGTATTTAGTATTGACAAAACCAAGAATCTCTTGGTGCCAGATAGATACGAACAATATCTGGTTTTCAGGGCAAGCTTTCGCTTACTTTTTTTATCCTGTATTGACACATTGCAGTGAAATGCATGGGATACTTGGAACTTATGAAAGATTCACTGTATCCAAATTGAAATGTAATCTTCAAGAGCATTATTATTCTTGCAGCTCCTGAAGCTGCTCACTGCTGGGACTATTGCAAAGGACAGTTTGTGATGAACAGAGGGAATCCCAAAAACATCTGTTCACTATAGAGCAAAGATGTTCACTGCTTTAGGGGAGGGAGAGGTTGGTATTTTACTCTGTGCATGTTGTTTTCGGTTAGGACCATGTAAAGGTTTTGTAACAAAGTCTGAATACAGTTTATATTCATTTTGGCTTCCATTACAAACGGCAAACTTTCACAAGGACCAAGAAGTGGTGAATGAATATGGGGTTAGTGGCACATGACTAGAAGATGAGAACAACTGTGGTGCAGGGAGAGGGGAAAGAATTAAAGCTAATTCAGTAATATCCAGGCCAAAAACTTCCTGCTGAAGTCTGACATAAAGGCATTTGTGTAAATTGGCAGTGATATTACACCATTATGAGGGTGGCCAAAAAATGTTTGCAGTGATGCAGATTTCTAGAACTGCCTGAAAGAGGGCCCATTTATTTTTCTTCAGCTTGTGAGTCAAACCCTTCAGTTTGCTAGCTACCTCCTATGGGATGCTAAATCCTTCCAGATTTTGTTAACATTGGAGAAGCTCAAGGACAAGTCAACGCTCTCAGGATGTATTTTTTTCAAAGCACTCAGGATTGAATTAAATGGTTGCCAGGCTGGCTAATATTGGCTATCTTGAAAAATCTGTCTGCAGCTACAAGTTATAAATGACAACTCTTTTGTAATAATTATTGAAAACACAGGGCCTTTCCACTATTCTTTAGCTGAATATGATCAAAGGCAACTACAAACAGGGTAGCTGGCTACCAGGAAGTTGATTCTGTTGCTGCAACTCCCATTGCTGCAGTGAGAAAGGCTGCTCAGGTTGGGCAGCAGAGATCTGCACTGCAGGCACAGGTGCTGGGGCCCAGGAGCAATCAGCCAGGGAGAGAGGTCAGGAGCCTGCCTCGCACGTATTGCAACACCCTTCTCTTTACATCTACACGTATGTGCTTGGTAAAATTAGGCTGCGATGGTCAAAACAGCACAGAAGGCATCCTCTGAAACCATCACAAACAGCATTTTAAAACTTATTTTCAAAACCAGATGCTATGTTGTAATGACAATCTTTGAAACTTAGCCATGACAAAGCTTGGAGGGTTTTCGGGAAGATAAGTTATGTAAAATATGCCACATTCCAATAAAATGCAAATATACATACCAAATATCTAGTCTGTCTTCCCAGCATTAAATTAGCCATATTCATCATTTGCTCTACATCAGCTAATGTTCAATAGTCTTAACTTTGCTTTCCTGCTAGTTCCACATGAAAGTTGTGGCAGTGAGCAAGGGGTAGCACCATTGGTCCTGGTCTGTGTGCATAGTTACGTTTACATATGCAGCAGTATCTACAACTCCTTATCAGAACTGAGATCAGTAGAGAAAGCCATATAAAGGTGCACAAATAGATTGACGCTGTGCTCAAAAGGATTTTGTTGCAACTGAGATGCTTGCAGCTTGTTCCTCTGTAGAAACCCTGCAAAATTGCTACTTTTGAACCAAGTGATTAAATACTAGGTTTGAGGTCTGACATTCATGTGACATCTGTAACGTTTTGTTGAGCTTGACTGAAATTGTTGAAGTTCTTTACTGCACTGTGTTTTACAGAGAAAATATGTACCAAAACATGCTACCTAGGGCTTCCCCTGCATTTGTCCGTATCTGTAAAACCTCACCAAAGAAGTCCACTGACATGGCTATAAAACATATAAAACAAGCATACGAGTGTTAAAAGTAAATACTCCCTAATATCTCAGGTAATTTACACGTTAAAGAGTACTGTGGAATGAATTACGATGTCATGTCAGAAGCCACGCTTCAACCCCAAATCTGCCAATCATTATAAAGCTGAGTTTGTTGGGCCTTAGATACAGGGACCTAGCCAACTGCCTCAGGCAACATCCATACTTATTAGACAACATGGACCCTAGGGAGCTTTTCAGAGCGTGGCCCTCGCCACCTGGCTAAAGCAGAGAGTAATGAAAGGCAGCAGTACAACAAAGCACTAAGTGACTACAGCCCTGGCTGCAGAGCGTGAATCCAGTGCCTACCAGGGCAAGTAGACTCGGTCCCAGGGGACAGACAGACACATTCGACTTGTTTTTTCACGTCCTCTATTTTTAGCACGTCCAGCAGAAGATACTCCAAAATACTTGTAACACCCCTGTTTCATACAGTGGTGAGCCTGCGGTCTTTGCCTGACTTTGCAATTGCTGCAAAGAAGCAGCAGTTTCCCCTTAGCTGGGTGGATCTTCTTGGGGGTTTGTTGTTGCTTTGTGATTTGGACACGGGCAGATGTAGGGTCGGATTATTGATCCGCCGGCGGTCGGCCTTTCCTCCTGCTGTGTTGGGTATCAAAGCCTAGAGGGAGCCATCTACGCGGGCTGGGCTCCGAGGAGGAGGAGAGGTTTCAGCAGGACGAAGCGTAACGACAGAGCTGAGATTTTTCTGAGCGTTTTCTTCGCCCTTTTAGTAGAGTCAAGTGTGAATATTTTCAAGAAGAAACGCCTGCTTGATGCAGGTTTTGCAGATAATTCTCTGCTCAGGCAAAAGGATTGGAAATAGATCAGAAAAGCATCTTTAAAAGCTGAAAGAAATATCTAAAATCGTCACCCATGTCATAGGCAGCGGGGATACTTTCTTTCTATGTCTTTATTCATTGCAGTGTAGGGTACAATAATATTTACAGATTTTCTACCCTGTTTAAAGCAGTTGGTCAGTACACTCTACTTTGTTTTTTCTCCTACAACCTGCTTTATAATATAATGACTAGCTTTAAATCTTTCAGAGTGGAGGACTTAAAGGTAAAGCCTAGTACAAAGTCATATTTCAGCAGTTCAGACGGGGAAATCAAGTAAATTTTATTTTCTATTCTGAGTGGGCTAGGGAAGAGGAGCATCCATACGGCAGGAAGATACCATGCTGAGCACAGGGGCTGTCAGTTCTGCTTCCTTTAGCAGATCACCTTAGATTTTCCATTCTCTTTTGAAATACTGTGGGAAGCACTTGCTCCATCTCTGTATGGTTTTTGCACGTAGGTATTTGTAAAACCCAAATCCAGTGAACTGGTTTTTTATCTGTTATCAGATTGTAGCCACAGGGTATATTCAAAGCACTGCTGGATTTAATCTTAAGGAGAGTCTGAGAATAACGATGATTACTGAAAACACCTATTTCCACTCTTAGCCATACCTATATGTATTTTTAATACATATCAACAAGGGGACAAGTAACCAGAGATAGTTAACACTTCCTATCTGCTTTTTAAACCTTCCTATAACTGTTCATCAGCCTTTCAGAAGCAGAAAGAGCGTGAGCAGGACAGCGCGTGTGTGTGTGTGTGTGTGTGTGTGTGTGTGAGAACAATTCTATAAAAGATTATCTTGCACACAAAGCAAATGGCCCTGCCCCCATTGTGAAGGCAGAGATTCCCCCGAGATTAGGCGAGAAGGAATTGCTTGTGGTCAGCAGAGGCAGGAGAACAATAGAGCCCAAAATGGGCAGCAGCAGCAGCAGTCGCTGAGGTGGGTGGGAGACTGGCCAAATGGCCATTGCAGGCTACGTGGCATTGTCACTGACACCAGAAATGCCTAAAAGGACTCAAATTAGCAATTGTTATGATTAGCAGGTGGCTTGAGAGATAGGAGGTCTAGGGAAGTGATTGGTGGTTTAGACATCACATGCTATTTAGTTCGAAACACTCTTCACTTGGTCATTAACAGAGAATTATGAAATTACTTAAAGGAAAACAATTCTAATGAAATATACAGGGCTATAGAGATCAATTCATTAAAGGGGACGTGACTTTTTGTAAAATTATTACAATTCCTGCAGATTTTATTTTTGTGAAGGAATTCTGTCAGAAAATCTGGCAGGGAAACCAATGTTATTCAATATTGCATCTGAATAGGAAAAGCTAAAAAAATTACTCTGTAATATATGCATTACTCTCATTAATAACTCATATATTTAGATTGTGAATTAGCTCTTAAGAGAAGTCCAAAGACACGAGTCAAAAATAGATTTGTAAGAATCAAAGCTCAGAAGTGTTTTGGTCCAAAGTTTGGTTCCGTTTAACCCACTGCACCAAAGGAAGAGCACATAAACAAAATGTGAATCGCCTTCTATTTTTTGACTTTGAAAATAAATTCAAGGATGTCAGGGCCATATTATGACTGGCTCTTTTAAAAGCTAGAACTGGATTCTCCAATTTCATGGACATGCAGATACCAATACTCTCCTGAGGACTGTCTCTGTTCCAGACCCAAAATCTGGAGCACAGCAAGTCCAAAGATGTTCTTGGAATAATATCCATTTACACATTAACAGTCTGCTCTTCTCTTTCTTAAGAGTTGCACTACCTACTCCTATTCTCACAGCAGAGAGAGTAATGACTTGTACCCAGCTTCAATGTCACAAGCGTTCACTGAGTGATCTGCAAAATCCTGTCCTGGACATGCTAGGGGAGTTAATTGTGCCAAAATGTCTCTAATTAGGGACCCAGACCAAAACTAAATTTGGTACAGTATTTTACATTTAATTGGGATTTTGCTGCTCCTGAAATGTTGCAGAAAACACCAGGCTGACTGCATTAGTGCTGGGCTATATCACTGCTACTTATTTTATGTGCTGTAGGCCACTGGACAACTACAAGGTCTTTTTTTGCATTTTCCAGAACAGGGTTTAAATATATACTCTCAAGGCAAAAACTTCAGTGTCCTGTCCCTAATTCCAAGAAACCTGACAGTAATTGGGCTGGCATTATCTCAAGATAGAAATGAGACTAACATACCCATTATCAGTGTTTGTTTTGGAAAATATTAGCTCTACTGTCAAGGAAGTCACAGCACACACTCTGCTCCCAGGTCCTTCTGGAGACAACCAGGTGTGAGAACACCTCTGTGGTACACATGGATAAAGTGGGGGAAAGGGTGATAGCCCAAGAAGATGTTGTCCTTTAAGTTTTAGAATAGTTGTGTAAAATAGATACACAATTTCATGAGATGCAAGGTCAGAGAAATTGTCTACAGGGGGTGAGGGGGGAGAAACTAACCCATAGTCTCTATTTGAATCTGCAGGCATATGGCATTTCAATAGCTCTTTAGCTGCCATCACAGGGGGCTGAATTCAGGGTTGCTGAGACCAGATTAGAGACACAGCTTAGGACAGCTGGGGTCCTCAGGTTGGCACTCAGGCATCTAAAATTTGGTGGGATGAATCTGCAAAGGGAAAGATTTCAAGGGAGAGGAGATAAGGACAGTTTGGCAAAGGAAGGTTTGGTTCCAGGCTCATTGAATAAGCATAAATAAACATTTGGTCCAGGCTCGTTGAATCATCTGAATAAGCAGTCCAGCTGCCCATGCCACAGAAACTAAATGGAATTTGTTAAAAATGGAGAAAATAAATGTGGAGGAGGGTGAAGAAATGCCAGCTTTTACAGTCTTTGTTCTCATAATTATAGCTTTGCCAACATAAACAGTGTAAAAGTAGTTGTGTATGACTTAAAAAATTATGATATGGATATTATAATTGTGAAGGTTTTTAAAAATATTTTAGAATGAAATATTACAGAATTTGCAGCAACCCTACCATTCAAGATACTGTGTTTCCTAAAGATGCCTTTTGGTGAAGCCACCATGACAAACCCTTTGTTTTACATTCAGTGAAGTCAGAGGTGTTATTTCTCACAAATGAGATCATTTCTAACTTGGAATGATATGTGCATGATCATATATATTTTAAATAAAATCTTGTCAAAGACCTGCAATCTCCTCATCTTTCTATCATATAATTTATACTTGAGCTTGAAGACAGAAAATTACACTGCAGGTACATGTCTGAGTATTTTTTCCTTTGCTGAGAAGCTGGGTGTGAAAGTATCTAGATTTGTACCCATAAATGAAGGGCAAGAACAGAAAATCCAAGGCAAGTAAAGTGAAAAAAGCCACCATCCCTTTCATACATCTGAAATAATATACTATAAAATAAAGCTGTAATCAAATGCTACTAATAAAAATCTTTCACGTCAAATGATTTTTATCCTTGCTGTTCATTTCTGAAATAATTGTTACAGCTTCTATTTCATTTTCCCTTGGAGAAAAAAAAAATGCTGTAAAGGCTGTAGTGTATCTATATGATTTTTTTTTTCTGATTTCTTTCTGCTAAATACCAGGAAGCACTATCACAAATTTTCAGTACATGCTCCTGCTTCCCTTCCAATCTCTTCCTTGCCTCCATTCCTGTGCCATAACCATCCAGGTGTCCTCAAGTGCAGAGCTGAGAACGTGGGCTTCTTCTTGATCCTCCACTTTTCCTTCTTGTGGTTTATTGGCTTGTTTTATCAACGTACATACTAAACATAGGAAAGTATTCAGTAATTTTTTCAAGCTGTTGTAATTTAAATGTAGTTTTTGTATCATACCATACCAGAGACAACAGATAGTAAGGAATGGGGCAGAAGGCTTCCTTGTTGCTGTTGAACTTCTCCACGTCAGATGAAGTGCAGCAAAATGTGTCAGCTTGATTTTAAAATATAGGTATTCCAGAGGTCATTTGTAAAAAAAGCCATGGAAATTCCCACCCACACTGCATTCATAAAAATTCCCAAACCTTGCAAAAACCAAGCTGCGTACAATACTTCCTTTTTCTTCTGTAGTGAAAGAGACCAAACCTCACCTGAAGAGTGATACCAAGAGTACCCAGGCTGCACAGTGTGAATGAGCAAGATGCCTCAGTGACACGGAAACTGGTGCTTTAGACTCTTTTTCTCTGGGTTTAGATGGGCACATTTCTTCTGTTCCTCTACTTCACCATGTTTTATTCTGAGGTTTGGCTGGGTAGAAATCTGCAGATTAAGCATCTATCCTGTTGCAGAAAATATCAACCAAGTCTGGGAAGATGTCTACACTAGAATACAAAACTTGTATTCTGGATCTGATGATTTGGAAAATGCAAAATTTATGAAGTACCTGGACATTCATATTACGCCCTTCTGTGGGAAAGAATAACAAGGATTTTCCTTAAAAATGGAAGAAATAGATTTTAACTCCCAACTCAAAAAAGGAATAAGGTTTAAATCTCCTATTTAAAATTTATTTACAGGCACTAGAAATTTCAGCCCAAAAGGATGACCTTTTCAGAAAGCTGTGGAAAAAGTTAAAAGGAAAACTGTTTTGCACAGCTCCAGTGCTGCAGCTGCTGATATGGGCATCCGGTAAAGTGTATAGAATGAAACTGCACTGATAATCCTCATAAAAAATTTAGAATGGATGCAGGGTTTGAAACTTTTGTATCCCAAGTGGATTTTATTTGTTTGGTCCACATTGGAAAAACTGGCTGAGGGCTCATTAAATGACTGAGAATAATAAATAAGGAAATAAGAGAAATTACAGTTTTTCATTAATTATTAGAGAGTTGAAATTATTTAGCTGCTGTTGTAACTCTTCTCCACTACTTTGTGTAGTATTTAATTCTATTTCTATCAAAAGAAACATACAAAAAAAAGGAGAATGATTAGAAAACTCAGCTCGCTAAAGATAATTTGCTGCCATCTATGGCTTTTCAAGTGGAACTCAAATGAGTGTTACAAAGAATTAAGACAAATATTTTCCTTGTAAGAAATCTGGATGAGATGTTTGAATATAATTAATAGACTTTAAGTAAGGCATCAGGCTTTACATGCTTTTTTCCCCCAGACCTCTAGAAATTTCACATACCACTTCTCATGTTGCTGGCATTAGAAAATGGCTAGAAATCATATGGCTTTGTGCTTTTTGTGGTAGATCCCTCTTTGCTGTCTCAGGATGCTGTGACAATACAGAGGAGCTGAAAATACTGTTCCTATACACCTGGAAGTTTAATCTTTTGAAGGAGGTAGAAGCAAACCTGGAATTAAATTAGGAGCTGCAGAGGGGCTCCCAGTCCTCTAAGCTGGAAGGAATCTGGGCAGAAGGACTGTGCCTGAGCTTTTCTGTTAAAATAGAAGTTAAAATACATTCAGAATTCAAAAGCAAATAAAGAACATTTTAAATACAAACAAGGCTATTCTATTGACTTCAGCAGCTTCTGTCAAAACGTAAGAGGAGTAAAAGTTTTCTCTATGGGAGGAGAGAGGGAAATCAGACAGGAAATGGGTGCAGGAATGTATCTGGAGTGTTGCAGGGGAAATAGGAAGCTCTGGGGGTGCTCAGCTCAGGAGTAGCATGGAGAAAGCAGGAAGAGAAAGTGCAAAGTGGACTTTATATTTTAATGGCAGGGAGAGAATTGAGAAGACCACTGGGGTCCGAAGAAGCTGGGAAGATAACATTTTTCATTAATGGAAGGGATTTGGAAGGTGAAATGGAGGCATAATGTAGAACCAGAATGTTTAAATGTAAAGATTAATCCAAAAGGATTAAAATGCGTAACACTGGAGTTCAGTCAATACCTAAAGAACAGTGGATCTGATTAGGATCTCTGTTATTCTCCATTTGCACATGCAGAACTGCGCTGAGTTAATGCAGCAGATTTGATTCAAATCTCAGCTGCTGAGAGCGGAACACTACTAATACCTGTGTAGGAAATTCTTCAGCATTTTCAGAACTCCAGCATTAGGAAGGCTGAACACCAGCCGATCAGAGGCCTTTCAGGTCCCATTTTCAGACATTTCACTCTGCAGTGAAGTAGAACCTTGCTTCAGAAACTGTGAGATAATACACAAATGGTCAAAACAGGAAGGGGAGGGGGAGGAACATGAGAGTAGCAAAAACTGGAGTTTATTGAAAGCACCCAGTTCCAGTTGGTATTCATGGAGTTACACGTGTGCTATACATGCACATACATAAAAGGCACATTTATCTACATGTGTGGCTAGTGATGCCTTGGTTTGAAAAAAAATACGTACTTTTCCTCTCTTTTTTAACCTTATCTGTGCATTCTTGGGCCATGTAGTCTTTGTGCTGACTCTGGACAAAAATCCCCCTTTGATGGAGGATACATGCTGAAAGGTAGAATTCTGAATTATGTTCTCTAAATTATCCCGTGCTCAGAGAGCAAGTATTGATTTTAAAAATGACTGAGCCAGACCTCGCACTGCAGTCCCCCCAAAGCACAACAAACAGCAGTCATGTGTTCAGCTACCAAGAGGCCACTGTGCTGGCATTGTTTCAAAAAATCAGAAAGTCATCAATCAACCAAATAGTAATCGGAATAAGTACATGGTATCTAAAGACACATTTTATCCAGTTACATGCTCCAATTCAGTTAGCTACGAGGAGAATTAGAACAATATTGGACCGATTAACAAGTCTACCTTGGGAACTGTAAGCTGTTAAGTTATTTATTTCACTGCCTTGTATAAAAGAATGAGCAGAATTTCATCTGCATAGTTAAGCAGTCAGTAACATCCCACAATAAATAATCCAGCATCTCTTCGTGCTAGAGCGTTTTTTATGGAGCCTGTCTGAGAACACAGAATTTTACTGTAATTGGTTTCTGTAGCTTTCAAATGGTTTGGACACAATTGTGTTTCAGGAAGATTTTTATTTTTTTCTTCAGGAGTTGTTAGTCATCGGTGCTGCAATGGAACTTCACAAGCAGTAAAATTATTAGGATCAGTGTATTCAAAATATCATTGAGTATTATTTTAATGATACGATTTAAGGATCAATGCAAAAAGCATGGTTTAGAATTTCAGTCTTGCACAATTCAATTGAATCAATAATCTACGGTGTTGCTATGCAGGATGCGCTTCACAATAATACAAAATATACCATTTCTAAAGAAATACATGGCTGAAAAATACACCGTTCAAGTGAATACATCCAGCTCTGTATACTTACAGCTGTCTTTTCAGAGATACAATACAGGAACAGACAGATTATATAAAATGCTTTGTAAGTTAAGGTAATAGCTCATACAATTAAGATGGTTGAATTTTTCAGTACTGCTATATAGCACTTCCCATAATGAAATCTCCGATTTTTAGGTTTAGAACTCCCAGGCTTAGATTGCTATTAAACATAGCACACGGTTTTCAGTATAAAGGAAATTAATTTAAAACTATTTTAATTCAATAAAACTAGAGTTTACTAATGAAACAAAAAGAAGGTACTTGTGCTCTTAAGATGCTATAGTATTGTCTCCTAAGACCTAAGCTGGATGTTACATTTAAATTTTACATACATTTTCAGTGTCTGGAGGAGAGGATGCTTTTCTGTATTCTTACTAATGATAAATACAAATGAGTTAACATTTTCTTTCCTTAAAGCACCCCACCTGTCTGTGCTGTGTAATTATATATGAAGTCTGCAAGACACCATTTACATTAATTTGTAAGGACTTCACTCAGATTTAGTGCGAGTTTGTATCACACAGCCACTCCCTGCTCTTTGTTTCCTTAGCTTTCAAGAGACAGCAAGGTTGAAGTTGTGGAGCTTTAATTACCTTCTCACTGCAGAAAAGGGTGGCTTTCCTAGGTCTGAGCTTACAAAACAGAGCTGGAAGGACCAGAATTAATCTGTATGATACCTGGCCAATGTATTCAGCTACTTCAGGGTCATCATATTAACATGCTGTCAAGTCCCATCCCTCTCAAAAGCACTTACTTCTGTCCTTTCTCCTTGGGGAAAAAAAGAGCTTCTGGGCAGCAGTGTGTTATTCAAGCCAGGTAAATAAGCTTGGCAAAGGCAATGGTGATAGGAAACATTTGAATCTTTGCTTTCTCATGCAATGATCACTGCAGGGCACTGAAAAATATGCAAAGGGAGCATTGCTGATTTGTTCAATAAGCCTATATGTTTGGAAAACAGCATCCAAGAGACAGGTGCTAGTTCTTCATCACCATTTTCAGCGTAAAGCATTTTTGAGAATCTGTCTAAGGTGAAATATAGGTAAATTGTTCAGGTCTGCTCAGGAGCTTTTTGTTGTTATCTCCTTCTCCAGATATTTAAGTACAGTGGAAAACCCAGGCCTGTGTGGCTCAATCCCTTTGTAAGCAGGATCTGTTTTTTCAGTAACTATACTGCTCTTCAAAGTTCTAGTTCAACTAAATACGCATCAACAGTGAAAACTAAATAAAGTTTACTTTAATAGTTTTGTAGAGACATAAAACATTTTCTATCTTTTCTAATTAGGTAATAGGTCTCATTTCAGGGGTTTTCCTACTCTAATGTGTCTGTCTGTCTCTTTGCATGTGTTTTTCTGTCTTCATTGAGATGATGTGAGAATCCTCTGCCCTGTTGGAAAAAAAGAAGATTCTACTACACCTGTAGGACACTTGAAGTATGGAAATCAGAGCTCTTTTTGGTAGTTAACTGTTATTAATACTGTCTTTCCAACGATGAATGAAAGAATATTTAAGCTTATTTGGGCCATGTCATAATTATCTAGAAATTTTACTCTACATCTGCTCTTTGGTCATATGAATACTGATTAACTGGAGAGACAGCTGTTTTGGTGTGTGGGTTTTGGCAGCAGAAGCTGTCACAGGGCACAACATGTTGCTCAGCTTACAGATAGGAGAGCTAGAAATCGTTACATGGAGTTGTAGTTGTCAGTTGCAACACTGAGTTCCTCTGACTTCTAGAAAAAAAATATTTTTATTTTGCAAAAAAGAAGTACAGAATTTTAAGTATTCACCTTTTCTTTCCATAGAAGTAGATTTCTACAGTACGTTCCACTTTCCTGTTTTCCCCCTTCTACAGTTTGAAGAATTAGCCATGAGAAAAATTAGTCACTACATATAGTGATTAACCTGTATGAAAAATGATGTTAAGAAAGGCCTTAGAATACCTTGAATAATAGTGCAGAAGCTGTTCACTGTGTGCTTGTGGGACTTGTCCCAAAAAGTGCCAAGTGAGACCTGCTTTTTAAAGGACAACTGGCTGATAGTCACAGTTTTTCTTCTCCTTTCCACTTCAGAGCAGACATTTTTTTCTCTTCCTACAGTGTTAAGCTGACAGGTTTTTCTCTGAAGAAGTAGATTTGTAAGAGGTTTGAGTTTTTCACACACGGATGTTTGTAATTTTGGAGTAAGGAGGGCACAAACAGCAGAAGGAAAAAAAGGAGACAGTGTAATTCTTATCTGTTTTGAAGTCCCATATGCTACCTAAAAATAGCTCTTTGAGGAAACTAGCTGCTTTTGAAATACCCTTAAATTGCAAACAAAACTTACATGAAATCCAGGGTTAAATATGGATGCAGTGTTGTGTAAAATAAGTATTTTCCATTAAAGCAGAACTTAAAAGTTGATGACATGAATTTAGCCAAACTGATGAGGGCAAGAGTGAGTCCCTGACCAATTACTGCGACCTGCAACTGCCTCGTCTGCCTAGGCCCATTGGCAAGTATCAAGTAGCCATTGAATCCCCCACACTCCTCTGTTAGCTTGATCCAGGTTTGTCAGGAGAGCAGAAGGAGGTAGGACCTGGCCACACTCCCACACTGAGCTGTCATTCCAGGTGGATGGCTCTGGATGGATTCACGTGGCAGAGAAAAGGGCAAAATATGTCAGTCCCATGTATGCATGGTTTCTGTTCATTATTTTACTTTTATTACAAAATTGGGACCTGAAGGTTGAAGGAAGGAGGGAAAAGAATGCTGAGAAAGAAATCTGGGTTCTTTTCCCATTCTGCTAATATTTTACTGCAGCCTAAATATAAGGTCATAAAATGGCTTGCTTCATTTCTTCATCTGCAAAATGGGAAGCAAAGGAGTTGCCTATGATATTGTGAAAGTACAAACATAAAGCCCTAACCCTCAAACCGTTCTTCTTGGATGTTGCAAGAGGTTTTTCAGGTCATAAAAAGTATGTGCTGCAAAATACATTTATCAGAAATAAGCCGATTTACTTAATACTTTGATTTTTTCAGAAAAAAAAACCCCAAACATAAAATTATCCTAGGTCTGCTGGCCACTTTAATTGTTTGTTTACTTATTGCTGAGAGCCTGTATGAATTAGAAAATGTAAATGAAGCAGTAAGAAACTTGTGGCTGTAGCAGCTGTGGCAAGCCTCTGTTGGGAGTGAAAGTTTGGTTCATGTTCATGTTCCCAGTGGACTAGAATAACATTAAGTGAAAATCACATACTTCAGAAAGGTTTCTTATTTGCAATTTATGAGACGGAAGTGCATCAAAGGCATAAAAGCCAGCAAATAGTCAGAAGGTAAAAGTGAGGGGTAGCCAGGCTTCAGAAAACTTAGTTAACTGGTGATGCCATTCTAAGAATAAAATAACTTACCTCAAGAAATCCATAGCTGGACTATCTCCCTTCAGATGAATATATCTATTCTAATGCAATACCCTGCACTGAAAATTGTTTTCAATGTAGTTTTCTCTCTTCTCCAGCAAGGTGCAGGAGTCAGGTTTGTGGAGTGGCTGAGTCTGGACCAAGTGCTGGCTTCCAGGTCAGCTGATGAGCAACTCCAGGCCAGGCAGCAGCCATCCTTAGTAATCCTGGATCACTAGATTGACTCCTGGTTGTGCTTTCACTTCCTCGACTTGGAAGCCAAAACCAGTAGAGTAAAAGGGTATGCAATAAATATGATATGTCCCTGATTTCCATTCCACTGAGATCTGACATCATTCAAAGTTTTTTCTTTTCTAGCTTTATGATAGAAGTAGGTGCTATCTTTGTTACTCTTGCTGTAGAGCATGGATTCCGGCTGTTATGACCCTTGGTTCAACCTACTGTCTCTCTACTATAATTTAAAGCTGCTGTTGTGGTTGATGAGTTCAAGTTCATATGGACTTCATATTTCAGGCAGGGATTTTTTTTTGCGTGAGTATTGACCAATATTTTATAGTGCAAAGAGGAAAACTCTATTTAAGGGGGTAACAGCACGCACTTACAATGGTCACTTGCACCTTTTTATGTAGGGGTCCACAGTTCGGGTCATGTCTGTTTTGCTCTCTCCAGGAAGTGCCTAATGGCAGTCAGTTAGGTCACAAACTCTCTGAGACAGGACTGTCATTCTGACCTTAGTTTTAATGAAGCTGTCACTGTGGGGTTCTGTGCCTCTGAGGTGACACAGCAGCAGGGATCTCTGTCCTACATGGTGTCACCATTCCTGGAAGTTTGCAACTGCAGACTATCCAGCCTGCCTGATGCTCACTAGTCTCTCATGGAGAGTATCCCATCAGCCATTTATGATATTAGCTTTCTAATCTTATTTTCCTGCTTCTCAGTGTACCTACTAGATGCTCATCCTCTGGGAATATTCTGAGAATATTTTTTCTCATTTTAAGACCACATATGATAAGAGAAAGATTAGGGTTGGCTCAACTACTGTCTCTACAGATGTGTTTTGGTCAGAATATGAAGGAAAAAACGATCCTTTAAAAGGTCTTTACTTATTCACTAGACTGTTTATTCAATAGCCACTCAGTAATTACTTCTAACACTGTTTTTGTCAGTCTTTTGTTAGCCTTTTCTGTCCCCATTATTAGTGTTGAGATCACTGCTACTGGGCATTTTTTGTTTCTTCTAAATAAAAGCCTTGTACAGAAAGGGTCATCCAAGTCTCCCAGTGACATTCACAGCCAATAGTGGGATTGCATAAAGACTCCAGGAGCTGGCTGGCTGGACCCAGTTTACCTGTTTCTGCGTATTTAGATGAAGACTACTACAATCTGGTTCATTCAAATCAACATTAATTCCCTCTGCACAATAACATGTCCTAGATTTTTCATGGGTTTCATATTTTTTTTTTTTTAGGGACTCTGCCCTTAAAATTCTTGGCAGATGCTTGAGAGGTTATGTCCTTTTCATGACTCACTTCAGGGAGTTTCACAGATGTCTTCAGTTTGTTCAGGCAAGATTTCTACCTCTTACTCTCCAAGCAGAAGAGAATTTCCATTAGCCTTTTATACTAGGCTTAATTGCCAATTACTAGCAGGTAAACAGCCTCATAACACTGCATTGCTCCAAGCTTATTACACTTTGCAAAGGAGTCCTGTGCAGAAAAATGTCTACAGAAAGCAGGCTAAAGGGCATTGAAGGACCTCCCCATTTCTTCTAAAGTTTCCAATACCTCCTTGTAGGCTTGAGAGCTCCTCATACATTTAGCTGGAATATCACAGTTTATTCCTGTTAGAAAACTTATGTCACCATCCAACAGTAAGGACAAGAAGCATTTAAAATAATTGTCTTTCACAAAATAAAAAATGTATTTTGAAAATTGTATAAACACAAGCAAACATAATTTTCCAGGTGATTTTTGAAAAATAAGAAATTGCATATGCAAAATGAAGTAAAGAAAGGAGCCTCTGTTTTGTTCTGGTTTGTTTAATCCCATTTCTCCATATTTTAAACAAAGCAGGTCTCAGCACAGTCCAGTGGGGGAAGTTCAGTATATTAAATGCACCAGCAGTTTTCTCTTGCAAATTGATTATTTAAATTGAGCTACTCTCAAGTAATGGACAATACCCATGCTTACAAATATGAGTTTGTGTGGAGATTTGCATTCCAATCCATTGTTCTTCCTCTCTGTGCTTCCAGAGACATCCAACTCAATTTCTTGGTGCTTATCTCAGCATTTATATCTTAAAATTAAAACTTACTGGGAGTTCATAAATTCCTGTAAGGATTTTTTTTTTTACACCTTTTTTCTCTTTTCTGCATTTTTTTTCTCTCAAGACCCAAGCCATACTGACACATACATATGGCTGGATGCAAGAATTTTTTTGCTGATGAAACTAATGCAGAAACTTTGGAACGTTAAACAAAAAATTGCTCTGACAGTTTTGCTTAGCTATGACATCTGTAGTGCAGGACTGGAAAGTAGGGGGTAGTGATCACTCTTCCTCCAGGAACTAGCCCCAAAGTGGGAGAGGCCTTTTTAAGAGGAGATAAAGAACTCCCTGGGAGTGGGAATTCATCCAGAGATTCTTGGAAAGATACCCAGACTCTAGTGGTTTTGCTGCTCTGACTTTTAGATAATTCACAAGCCAAATTAGGTTGTTCTCATAGTTCTTGCAGTATCCACTGCTGTCAACAGCATCATCACAAATAGAAACTAATTCTCTCATTTTAATTAACCACAGACACTCGCGATTGCTCTAGCTGGAAAAAGCTCTCAAACCTGCCCACGACTGCTTCACTGAGGAGTTTGAATGTGACTCTCCTGCACTATAAAACAGTAGAACAATCCTGTTGGATGTAAAGACAGTTCCCGTATTCTTCAGGGTCAGCCCACAAAAGGCTCTGCTGAAGATCTAACTAAATTTCACTGGCAGATCTTCTCTCAGCTATGCTTCGTTCCATCAAGGCTGCTTGGCAACTTGGCCATATCTCATAAGCCTTTGCTTTTGGAGTTAGACTTGCCAGTGCAGCTTTAAACTAAATGGGGCTGTAAATCAAAATGTCCTCATCTACGGTTCTTCCCTGAGCATCTGATTACAATCATGCTGTATGCTATTTATACAGGGATGTTTAAAACTGCCTATAAAACAACAGCTAATTGCTGATCTGCTTAATTAAAGACAGACTTTTGTTGTCACATATACAAAGATAAATGAAATAATCAGCTTTGGACTAATGAGAGATAATTAGATTATGTAGTCCGATAAATAAAGACAAAAATCCTGCAGATCGCCACTGTGATCCGGGCAGCTGAGATCACAATAGGGTTTAGAGGTGCACTTTTCTCTCCTTTCTACTTTAGCTACAGTGGTTTGGATTTTTTTCCATCCAAGAGTTAACACAGTGATCAGAGCTCCCAGGCATTTCCCTGGCCGGCCCCTGCCTGCCTGTCAGCGGCATTGCCCCTGCCAGTTCCTGCCTGCCGGCAGCATTTCCCCCGCCCGGCAGCACTTTTCCTGCCTGCCGGCACCACTACCACTTCCAGCACTTGCCTCCAGCGGTATTTTCCCAGCTGGCGCCTCCCTGCTGGCGGCATTTCCCCAACCTGCCGTCAGCATTTCCTCTGCCTGCCTGCAGCATTTCCGCAAGTGTCTCCAAGACCAGTGTCCAGAACTCCGGTAGACTACCCGATCAGCTTTCTTCATTCTTCCTTTCATTTGTGGCCTCTGAAGAAATAACTTTAGCTGACCAAAAGATGCTCTTCAGGCATGCACCTAATACATGCAAACCATAGGATCAGAATATAGCTTGTAGAAAATTGACTCATCACACAGCTGTGTAGCATGAACATCATCAACACCAACTGATTTATTCTTCAGATCCACTTCTGTTATGCTGCACTACTTGGTAATGTTGACAGATTCTAAGACTTCTTGAACAAATTGACAAAACAATAAATTAATTTGCCTTTAATTATCATTTGCCATGCCAGTTTTATAGCAGCTCTACTTTTCACACAACATACGTGCTAAACTCGACAAAACATTTGTTAGAATGGGCGTATCAATAGATGACAACTTTGCCAAGCAAGCATAAATGAGAAGTTTCTCCTGAACATGGTGTTTCCCTGGCAAGTCTCTGTTTACAGCTGGATTCTTAGTTTTCTTCATGGAATTGGGTTTTGGTGTCAGGAGCTAACACACAGAAAAAGCAATGGTTACTTCCTAAGTGACAGGGCTGTGAACTTCTTGGAGCCCTCACCTACATCATGTGATTGTCAGCAAGTAAAGATCAGTCATTTATCAGCATTTTTGTCTTATTTACAAGGTCAGAACAAAATATCATTTTGACAATATGTTTTCCTACACTTACAGCTAAAGCCCAGCCGAAAGAGGGTCCTAAAGATGTAATCAGAGCCTTATGCTGCCGCTATGATATGTGAACAATATTCTAGTGATATTAATAATTTTCACCATATTTGCTAGTCAGATTAATCAAACATATGATTAAACAGCTGCTGCTTTCTTCTATCTCAGTGTTCGCAGTCCTGGTGCCACAGCTTCTACTGAGCATTGTGTGCTAGGGACATTCATGGGGCTTCGTGCACCCCCCCAAGGAGTCTGATGGTGATAAGCTTCCCTGCACAGAAACGCATGCATCAGCATACAGGGAAAGCTAGACATTGGTTCCATTTACATGACGGTCTGAAGAATGTTACCTAGTATATGGAGCGTTATGGACATTTTTTAGTATCTTTTCTGATCCTGAATCATCTCCGTAAGCAGAAAGAAAAAAAAAAAAAAAAACCACAACAGAGAATAAGAACTCTGAAATTAGGCATTTTGCTAAGAAGAGGTTTAGTTTATAATTTTTAAAGGGTTTGGTTCATTCTGACCTGTAGGTTTGAACACTCCCAATGAAAACCTCCAGGAACCCATGCCAGGCTGAGACCTTTTCTTGTATTTTTGATAGCTTTAGTCCTATAGCGCACTTCTGAGACAAAGTTAAACACTAGCGAATGAGATGCTGTAGTTGTTTCCCACTATTGCCACAAGGCACTGCTGAACTGGAAATCTCTCCTGTTTCACCTCCACAAGAGCTCTCCCTGCTAGAAAACACACATGCTTTCTGCTGCTGTTAGTGGTAAAGTATTTCACTGTTCTGCTGCTCTCAGACACATCTTGATGACAAAAAAGGTCCATCGCTTCCTTCTTTCTTGCTATTTCATGAGTTTGGATACTCAGCCTCCTCTCCTCTCTATGAGCACAGAAAGACTCAGTCACAGGGGCTGGCTGGATATTCACCCTTCTCTTTAGCACATTTGCCAGATGGTAAATGCTGCTCTGGGTCCTATGGCTGCCTTTGGTTTGCTTCTTGTAGGGACCAGAAGACAGTTCAGAATATGTTCTGACTGCGTAGAGTCTAATTGTTTCTAGGCTGTTTCCTATTGTCTTGTTCAAGTCTGAGAAGCCAAGCAGAGGTGTGATGGTATGTGCAGTGTAAGACTGAAAGGACAGTGGGTACTCATATGTCTGTACTATGTGCTGGGATGCTTGCATGCTTCTTCCATGTCTAGTATTAAGGTCACCTTCACAGGATGTGCTGTCACACTGACACCTATTTTCAACCTATTTTTCAAGCTTCTTAAACCTAGATTAGACCAGTTAATTGTTTTAATGCCTTCACATTCAGAATTAGGATGTTGCGTGCTATTAACGCCCATTTAATTAAAGACAACCAGCCAAATCTTCCATTTAAGCCTCAGAAGTTTTGCCTATTAACACCACCATATTTTGTCTATCCTTACATGGATCACAACACGGACACAAACAAAAAAGGTGGAGAAGTGCATTTAATTAAATAGCAGCCATAGGTCAAGTGTCTGCCTCATGTCACTGTACAGCAAAGATGACTGTAGGAAAATCTCAGGAAAATCAGCTTCCCAGTAAACCATCCACAGAGCCTCCTGCCCTGCCATGTACCTGTATCCACATTATGTCATGTTTATTTACTCAGGTAAGAGAAAGGAAGCAGCAGGACCACCTGAAAGGGTGGATGTTGCTCATCATGAGCAAAAGAAGCTGAACTGGACCCCTTGTTACTGGGCAACACCCTTTTTTCATGGATTTTCGGGAAGATCTATATATAACACACATCCTCCCTCATTAAAGGCAGCTCGAACACTTAGCAAAGGTCAACTCCTACCTGGGGTAGAGCTGTGGGGAGACAAGAGGTTAAGGCTGGTAAAATTCCCATGATATCTTATATGGAGGTAAAGAGATAGCATATAAGAAAAAATCAGAAGAAATATCATGTCCAGCTACTTAAGAAGAATGAGCTTTTAACTCTTGGAACTTCTGCAGTAAATATTTGTCAGCTGATATCTGGACTGCTCATCGCTAGCTACTCAGAAACAATCCTCTAGCAGTTAGTTTCTGAGAAGCCTTTCTCCTATTCTCTTTATCTACTGAAAAACTGCTGTGCTGCTGCAGGAAGCCAGCCAGTGCTCATTCATATTATCTGGAGGCCTCAGTCCTGGATCAGGACTGTCTACTGACAGGTGCTGCCCAAACACACAGCAAAAAAATGATCCCTGCATCAATAGTTTGTGAGCAAATTATTCTTACACAGATTCTTCTTTGTCTGTGGATTATGGTAAGGGGCTCTATTATATTTCCTTGTCCTTAGAGATGGGCCAAAACTGGAATCCCTTTGAATTTAAAATAAAATTGCAGAAAGCAAGTGCTCCCTTATATCTCTATTTAGATCAAGATTTGGGATAAGCAATTGTAAGTTTGTAGAGGGCAAAAATGTGAGAACTCCATCAAAACCAGCTTTTGCACTTGGTTCGGAAAGGCAATTGTTTGAAAGGCAATTTGGTTGGAAAGGTAATCAGCAGGTTTGCTGATGTTTCTGGTCATTGCATAATGACTCCTGTTCTCCGTACAGCTGAGACGAACTGATAGTGTTTGGCACTAGTGGAGTTACCAGCACTTTGCACTGCCAGGATCTAACCTTTCTCTGTCGGGGCCCAGCTGGGCACGTCAGAGAGTGGTGGTGTAGCCAGCAGGCATATCCACCACCAAACTAACAGAGAGCACTGCTATAGCTTTTTTGAAGGCAATGGCAATGCCCCAATTAATAGGACCAGCCCCTATAGATTAAGAACTTGATCCTAACACCTAGGAATAACCAAAAACCCCAAGTCAAATCATCTCTGTAAATTAAAGGTCCTTCCGAGGCTTCTCTTTCTTTCAGAAGTTCAAAACTTGGTACCCATGTTTCCTTCTTGATTTTCTGTTTTTCCTTTTCCCTGGTTTAGCTGTATAGTTGGACTCTTCATGCAGCAGTTCAGAGATAATAAATGTTTAGTGGCAATTTGCCAGCTTGAACTCACAAGTGCTGAGCTTATTCATTACAGTGGTTCTCTGTGGGGAAATGTCTCCAAAAAAAAAAGAAACCCTTATGAAAATTGCGTGCACTGTTAATCAATGGCAAACAGTTTATTGGTACATTTCCTGACACATTTAAAATGCTGTTGAATATGAAGAGTGAGGTGGAAGAAGTGGGGAGGTGGCACTGTTTTTCACAACAGGCTTTTGTGCAGAACAGCCTGGAGTGGGCGAGGAGACCGCCAGGCCTCTGCAGGAAGTTGTGTATGTTTTCAAATGTTCCCATCCCCAATTTGTCTTTTCCTAACAACAGTGAAGCCAGTTGTGTTGCAGTGTTGAATTCCTCATTCTGGACACATTCATCCCAGGAGGATGAGGAGGTGTACTGGTTAGAGGTGGGAAGCCTTTTTTTACCTTCCTGCATGCTTCTAACTTTAGTCTAACCTAGTCTCAAGGAGTCAACAGCTACATCTCAACAGTAAAAGAATCAGCCCTTGGCCTCTTCCCCCAGCAATGTCAGAAAGTGTTGACACAACAGGGGATCCAAAGAACTGGGAAAACCCACAGAGCAGGCATGCAGAATTAGACCAGGGCTGTTGGTGGAAGCGTGAAGTATATTTATAGTGAGCTAAAGTGAACTTATAAATTTAGTTGTGTTTGAGATTTAAAAAACTAAGATGAATATGCTTTTCATTATCTTAAAAGCACATTACTGAATGTTTACAGTGGTATTGTAATTTGGATCTGTCCACAAATTCTCACATAGGACTAGGTGTCATATTACCTGCCTTCCCACCAAAGCTTTCCTGGAAGCAGCTGAATCCTGACAGAAAGCAAAATCCATTTGAGTTAACACTGAAACCTCAGGGGAACTTTAAAATTATCCTTGAATAATTTTAAAATCTAATTGTATTTACACTCCCAACTGCTATAAGCCCTTTTGCAAATTCATTGGCAAACAAGGGAAACATGTCTGAGTTGTATGATTTATCACATGAGATTTCATCAAGGGTAGCACAGCTGAAATGAACTGCATATTCTCAAAAGCTAACAGGCAGATCCTGCCACTTTTGGGCATGCTGGAGTTTTTGCCAGTGACTTTTTAGTAGGGAGAGTCTTATTTGTTAAAAAAAAAGTGCACTTCTCTAAAGAACATTTAATGTCATGACTTCTAACATTTGCTGCTGGGGATGTTTTGCAAGATACTGATGAGAAAGCAGGATATAAATTATTAGACTCACAATTTCAATATTAATAATTATTTTGCATTCTCACAGCACTTTCAACATAAAAACTCAGTGCACCGCTATGCATAGAAATGTATGTGACAGTAAGCTAACAGGGCAATCATGTAAGGTAGAGTTTGTTCCTCGGAGGCCAGCTGCTATTTAGCAAGGTGAAGCCACAGCTCATGTTCCTTGGAAGGGGATGGTGACAGCGAGAGGCAGCATCCTGCTACGCTGCCTCATGGTAGGAGGGTAAAGCGCTATCAACTCTGAGTGCCTCCTCAGTAGTGGGGCTGTCAGCAAACCTCTGGTTCTTGGTACCTCTCAATTTTCAGGTCCCTAACGAGAGCCCTTCGCTGTCAGAAACCAGGGAATATTCTCCAGAGACGGAGAATCCTGGCAGTTCATATAATAAAAGACTGTCCCTTTCTGTTTTGGTTCCAACGCATTGCATTCAGGATCTGTTTTTTTAAGCACTTGGTTACAGGATTTTGCTCTTATTTGGGTACGTACAGTTGTAGATGGGAATGCAGGCACGAGGAGGATTTGTATCTGATCTGCAGAATCAATTGTGTGTACAGAGACCCAGAAACAACCTGGTACTTCACAGATTCAGCAACACACATTCAACAAGTCCAGGTTATAAACACTACATCCAATATAGTATTTATGATACTGGGTACTGTATTTTTCAGTAAAAATTCAGCAAAATAATTTCTGGCACAATTTTAATGTACATCGTGGTAAACAATGCTTTTTCTGTCTTGCAGTATTGAGTTGTGCTGATTTAGCTTTAAGGGATAAATAAATCAGTATACATTCATTGGAGCAGATGAAACTTGCAATTTCAGATATGAAAAAGCTTAACTATTCTATTAAACACATGCAAAACTCACAATTAACTGTGTTGTTCCAATGTTATGGCTGTACTGATATTACAAAAAGAAAAAGCTAATACAAAAATAAAGTTTTTAATGCAAAAGTTAATTCAGCTAGATTGCATATTCTGCCTTTTTTACAGGGCACAGGACAGAAACGAAGCTGCAGTATTCATTGGACTGCTCCTTAGTCAAAAACACAAGAGCACTGCACACATGGGACGGCCACAGTAACCGAGATTCTCACAGCTTTGCAGTTCTCACATTTGGTGATTGATTGTGCAATTGTATTAACACTACATTAGCCTGGTATTATTAGCATTTAGTTTTTCATTTTAAAGTCTGAGTGAAAAAGAAACTGGTGGTATTGAATTTTATTCACTTACTACTACCAATTGCTTTCCCAAAAGTTTGCTCTGGCAAATACACACAAATATACATCATGTAACTCACCCACCAAAGACCATTGACAGCAGCTGAACTAGTCACAATATTAAGTATAAATGCCTACAGACATTTTTATGGGATCCGACTTAACGTTGAAAAGGAATCAATTAAAATTCACATCTTATTTGGTTGAAGGTGGGTGCTGAGTCACTGTTTGGATGGAGATACTTTCATTTGGTAGAATGATGTCTCTTGGTAACAGACAGGAAACAACTTTGTAAAATCTTAGCAGCTAAGCAACAGTAATGTAAAACTTTACAGTTGTCAGGGTGGGCTGAAGACTTCCTGTAGGTATGTAATGAATGTTTTTTAAATAAGAAACAAATATTTTGACTGTAGGAACTCTCTGGACATGCCATATTTTTCAGAGCCCATATAGTGACCCAAAACAGAAGACAGAGAGAAATCTAGGCTTATTTTATAAACAAAACCAGAGATGCTAATACAATGGCCCAAAAAATTTTCTGAATATTTACTGGTCTTCATTTGCTGTGTTTTCTGTAAACCAAAGTCCACGTTAGAAATGTAAAAATGGCAGATTTCAAAATATTTTTATGGTAGTATTGTCTTTCCAGCACATATTTCAGCCACTTCTTGGTCTACTTTGAATCACATAACAGTCATAAAAAGAACATGTTTTCTGTGCCCACCAACTGATGTACCACTACTGGAAGGCAGCCCATGGGGCCTCCTGGAATCAAGGAGCAGGATTTTTTGTTGCTTTATTTACTGGTTTACTCTTCCGTAGGAACAAAGCACTATTTGATCCCGCTTTTTTTTTCCACTAAATCTCATTTGCTCAGTAGTTTACCCCTATCCATGTGTTCAGCAGAGGTATTTACAGCACTAATAAAAGCATTTTTCTATGAAGGGTCAAAAATCATTGCTCTTAATACATTTGTGGATCTGCTTTTGAACATCGTCTGTTAGTCATAACAGGTATATTACAGTGGAAACTGGAAAATACTTTTTTTAGTGTCAGAATTAATTAATAATTCAAGCATATGTTAGAAAACAGTCTTTTTCTTATATCAGTAATGATACAAGTTACCTAAGAACTATTGTCTTAATACATCTTATTTTAGCCATCTACCTGCAGAGGGGAAAGCTACCGTGCTCTCACTGCTTAGCATGTGGGAATTTAGTGGTCTTCTCTTCCAATATGTTATGTCTGCAGATTAGAAGAGACACAGACTCATCCCTGGCCAGGAAGCTGCTGGCTCCATTCTCATTATGGCAGATTGATCAGTTTATACTGATTGCAGGAAATGGCTGTTAACTGGGTGAATAAATAACACATCTGTGAGCAGGGATTATCTTAAAATTTATTATTCCTTTCTCAAAAAACAATCATGTAGAAAATCAGAGGAGGGGCAACAGTGTTCCATTCAATCACAGAAAGATTTTCTTCATTTCCAGTAATGGCAGATGTTCATTTCCTAATTTACACAGAGGAAAAAGTAAGCATCGTTTTCTGTCCCTTCGAAGTTTCACTCACAGACATGCTGTAACCCAGCTAATACTAACAGCTATTAGCACATAGTGCACTTGAGTAACTATTATGTCATTTTGAGAAGAAGTGGTAGATTGATACTAAAAACACAGAAGAGTTGCACATTACCTGGGCTGCAGGCTGACAAAATGTCCTGTGCTGTGCATGTGCCTGGGACGCTGGTCAGTACTTTCTGAGTGGCCTGTTTTGATTTGAGGAATGCTTCCCACCCTATGCAGTGTGGCACAGTTCTTACGCTTACTTCCCCAAGAGACAGGGAAAGGGTGGTGAGAAATGGAAGTGCAAGTTCTCACACTGCTGCTGTCTGCCTTGAAAGCAATCTGTTACACCAACCACGCTATCTGTGCTCGTTTGGGGAATAAAGTTCAGTGGCCTGTACTGGGCAAGAATGTTTTATTCTTTTCATTTTTTCTCACTTGTAAAAACATTATGTAAGTAAACTTTTACATTTAAGCCATTCTTACATATCTATATTTTAGCATTATTGTGCTGCTTATATCCATTTCTAGTCTCATTCAAAAGAAAGCAGGATTTGCATCATATTACAGAGTTATTTGCTTTACCAAGAGCATGATTAAAGTTTAAAATAAAAAGAAATTAAATTTTAATATCACTATGAGTGTAGAGTAAACATGTTGTTTGCAGTGAAGTTTTCATCTCCATTTGCTTTTGGTGCTTATTATAACTTAATAAGTTTTTTATTCAGTTTGTAAAGTGCCCCTTTTTAGCCTCTAGCTTCTGGGTGACACCATCTGTGATTTCCAATGAAATTAAATTAAGTGAAAATTCAATCATCAAAAAGATTGTTGCTTCTACAACTCCACTGAGTGGCTTGGGATCATTTTTTTTTTCACAAGGGAAGCACAACCGCTGTGTGAGCCACTTTACCTTAAAGGAGAAGATTTCCCAGACAATGGAGTAGTTAACGTAGTATTTCCAGTGTATCATGCCCAGTTTAATTAATGATTAATTATCATTAATGACCCTGGCTCAGCCCTTCTTGGCAATAGGCATGCAGAGTGACCTCTCCATTATTCTTCAACAAGAAGCCCGTCTCTGGGCACATCTTTATTAAGTCCCCCATGCTCTGAGAGCACAGGTGTCATTACCTGAGCAGTCCCCCTGCATGCAAGCAGGGACATCTCCAGCTGAGGTAGGCTATGCAGAATAATGAGCTGAGTAGAGGGCACAAGCGTTTTGCTTAGAGACTGAAGCATGGACAACATGACACATTTGTTAGTCTTAATATTCCTGAAATGACTGGTAGGATCTGAGGTTGGTGCAAGAGCAAGGAAATAAGGCAATTACAAAAAAATGGTTGGTGTAATTAAGAAAAGAGAGAGATCTTCTTGCACCTGCCATTCTCTTCTTTTCCTTTCTGCTGAGATGCACTTCATTACCTTATTTTCTCCTTTCCCATAACCATATTATAATCTTCTCTTTAACCAGTTCATAACAGGAAGCATAATGACTGAGAGTTCAACAAAATACCAGTAAAAACATCCCTTGGGAAACAGTTAAGTGGTCAAAGCTTGGAAATGTGGTTTATATTATTGTATCTGCACTGACATTTTGCTTGCCTCCCCATACTCTTTTGTGAACATATCTAAATAAAAGGTATAAACTAATTCCCCTTCCACTGTACTCCCCTTTGAGTTAGAAAGATGTGTTTATTTTTCACCACCTAATTTTTACAGGATTTTCCAATAGGACTTCACACAGTCTGTGGCCTAGATGACTCTCAGTCTAGCTACCAAAGAACAGAACTAGTGATTTCCACCGCAGTGGTGAGCTAATTTAATAATGGACATAAATGATAACTTACAGAACCAGAACATCAGAGTATATGACAATAATCCCTGCACTTCCCAGCAAACTCTTTGAGAAAGTGGGGATCAATGTCTAATAGTATTGGTTATTATTAGTATCCTCCTGACACATCTAGCTTTTTTTCATCTTATTTAATGCAAAAATTAGGCCACTGGCAGAGAAACTTTACAAGAAATCTTAGAGGCTTGGGTGTTTAGGTTTTTTAAACCAGAATAACTTTCTGTCTTCTAACCACTGTTTGCAGAATCCCTTCTAAAGAACATGGAGTCCTTAACTCAGGTAATGTAGACTACAGAAAGAGGACCTAACTGATGGCGGCATAATTCATTTTTCATTTTACATTAGTTTCTAGCTACATATTTCTTTTCCAGGTGGACCGTGTGGTCTCTGGTACATTGCCTTGCACATGACAGTACAGTGGGTAAAACATTTGATGAAGGTTAGCCTGTGTCAAAAATAAAGACAAAAGCAAAGAATAAGACATCAGTCCAAATTCTTTATACTTGAATGTTCAGTTTTATAGTTCTACCCCTGATCACTTAACATAGGTTGGGAGTTCTCAGTGAAACCTAGTATAGTATATTGGGTAAAAGAGGCGTGTGAGGGGGTAAGCAAAACAATAGGTGTCACCAGGTGTCACTATTACACAGGTTTTTCTTTTATGTGTGAGCAAATGGCCAGTTTCGGGAAGATAGATCATATTATCAGTTCATGTTTAAGCATTTGGTATAGAGCCATCAATGCAGGTGGAAAGGGCTCTGCAAGTGCAGGAGAACTTGCTCTCTTCTCTGGGCTGGTGTCTTGCACATCATTGATCACTGGGAACAGGGAGAGCCACTGGACTGAGGTTTCTGCTAGGGGGAATTGCCCCAGGTACTGTTGGAACAACTCTGTTCTGGAATCAATATGAATATGCATAAATAAAACAAAATGCATTGTAATATCTCCTGTAAACACATCACTGCACCTTCTTCACTGACAAACTGCCTGCAGAGCCTGACCATCTGCTGCTACCTAGCAGAAGATAGACATAGTACTAAAACAAGGTGCACCACTCCTGTGTGTTTGCTTTACAGTGTTGGTGTATTATATATCAGAGAAAACAACTGTAAATATTTGGAGAAGAAATGGTAGGCCATAAGGACAATGGTGACTGCAGACTTACTTTTACTATAAAGTTGCAGGCATGGACTTACGTTAAAAAAGAATAAATACATGCTATATTTGAAGCAGGGGTGTATCTTTCTCAGAGGATACCATGTGACTTCCCACAGTATCTTGTATTTCAGAACTCCTAATTGATGTGTGGGTAATGCACTGAATGACTCTCCGACTCAACCCAGGTTAAAGCTTTAAGACAAATCCCACTTGCATTCACAAGGAGCATGCAAAGAGTCCCGCTTCTATCTTGCCACAGGTGGGAAAGGCATAGGCAGGCACAGAAAAGAGAGTCTGGATGTTTGCTGAAGGGAGCAATTTTGCCCTGCTGTTGCATGAGAGACGCAGTTGTCCAGATTGGTATTTGTGTACTACCACTGAAGCAGCTGAAAACACTTGATATGAAGTGAGGTCGATTAGTTTTGAGGAAGCTTTAGATTCAGCCTGCCTGATGGCCACAGGATGGTAAGGAAATGTGCTTCTGCTGACCCCAGGGGCTGAGCTGGGTGGGAAGCTCTGCAGAAAAAGCACTGAAATACTCCAGGGTGTAAGTATTTGTTCCTTCAATCTTAGTAATCCACCACAGAATGCAATCTTCAGCAAAAGGCATTTCTGGCACATAAAACTGTTTTCAATAGCCGCCTTTCTCAAAAGCTCACTGGAGGCAATAGGAATCTTTAAGCTAATCAACTAGACTTTGCATCATTCCTTGTTTTGAAGATTTCTTGCTTCCTACCTAATATTGTGGCTTGTGATGTGCTGCATTGCAGCTTGATCTCTGGAAGAAGCAGTGTTGGAATTGATGAATCACTCTCCTTCTTGAGATACTGCTATACAGGCCTATAACTGTCATAAATAATATTGCAGTAATTGAACTTAAAAGTCATGATCTGTGGAAGAATCTAATCCCCTTTGAACATTCACAGCTGCCTGCCTTTCACTCTTTACCAGTAACTTTCACCTGATTCACTTCAAGGGGTAAACCTCTTTCAAGATATTTTCTTTCCTTTGCTTAAGGAAACACTATCCTTTCCTCTGCATGCTCTGACATTGCTTCTTCCCCTGAAAGCTGGTGCCCTTGGACATTTGAACCTCATTAAATTTAGAAAGCCTGGTGACTTTTTTTTTTTTTTCCCATAGTAATGTTGCAAATCTCATATTTGCAAGGGAATTGCATGGGATTCTTTTTAAACAGATTCATGTTCTCTTGGTTGCTGCCACTAAGTATAATATCACATCCTCTTTCATTTAGAAAACGTGAATCTGAGACCTTTCCATGAGAGAGGGAGCTTTATAGCAACGTAGGGAAAAGGAAACAATGCGGCACAGAAGTAACTACTCGGTACATTTAACAGTGGGGACACAGCAGAAGGTAAAAAGAACAAAAAAAATTTGAGGCAAAAAACCTGACAGCTATGATATGTATCAATGTAAATTGAGGACAAATTTTAGATACGTGGGAAAGTGTTCACAGTCCTTTCACCTGTCTCAGGATAAGACATGTGTCAGGGGACTTACCTGTGCCAAAATAACAGACCTTTAATGAGTAACAATTCCTTCTTGTCGCTCAGCAAGCACTGTCCTGATCATGACTGCCACAGCCTGCAGGTGCCAACTAGCATGTCTCCATCTTAAGCACTTGCTCCTAGGCACTCAAAGGAGGACCAGTTTTATTAAGCCAGTTTGAGGCCATCAAAAATATGATACTCCTGATAGCTCAGGACTAAAATAAGGTAGTGCATTACATATTGTGTAATAAAGATAGCTGGAAGCATTACAAAATGGCTAGAGAAATCTCCAACATTAATATTTGATTCAAGATCTTTTAGTTGTCTGTGGCATATTTTGATTGAGGAGGCTTGTGAGTATATTTATTTATTTTTAGATTTATGTAAATGTGCACAGTCAACATCTCTTGAGGCACCAGTATGGCATCCAGTAATATATACTGTGTAGCATAAGCTCATTTCCATCACAGCAAAGAAACAATCCTGCTCATCCCACCTAAATTTAAAAAAAAAAACCAAAAACAAAAACAACTGCTAAATTCCCTGAGAGAGCCCTTGACAAATCAGGTAACAGCTCATAGCACTTCCACTGGGCTGGCAGCAGAGCCAGCACAATGCCAGGAAGGAATTTGTGTTTCAGGGTCACAGATGCCCTAGGTTCAGTGACCCAGAGGGTGTTTGCGCGGCACCCCAGCCAGCCTGGCAGCGCACTGGAGGAGAGTCAGCTCTTCTGCTGCTCCTGTTCTGCAGCACGCTTCAGTCTTTCAACCAGAAACCATCTGCAGGGGAAGCCAGGACCCCCAGTAGCAGGCAAATGGCCTCAGGCAGTGGTGCAGAGCCTGGGAGTCTTCCTCAGGGCTGGCAGTCCGTGGCACTGGGTGTGGGCTCCGCAGGGACACCTGCTCTGTCAGCCCGGGTGGAAAGCAGCCGTGAGCTCTAGGCTGAGCTGTTCCCGAGCCTACCTAAAGGCAGAGCTTGTTCATGCAGGAAGGCGCGTGCCTGCAGCCGTGCTCCCTGCCTGGACCACGTAGCCTTGCTGATGTAAATTTTGGATTGAGGTTGATACGTTTGATTTTCTTTTTTAGTTCTAGCTCCAACATCCTGTCTGCCAATGAAATGACGCATGATTATCCTTTGAAAACAAAAACCTATCCTGCCAAGCCCTAGTAAAGCAGCTTTCTAAATAGGTTTTTCTGACAGGGGATTTGTTGTAATGAAGAGTCTTATCAAAACTATGTGTAGTTTGCAATGATTCAGGAAGCCAGCATATGACTACGTGGCTGCTGTTATCCTAAAGCAGCGCAGCTGAGGGAAGGGCTGCCCAGGTCCTATGTTGAGGGGTGGTGTCTGGGCACCACTTGGCATGCCATGGGGGAGGCTGGCTTCTGCCTGCCCTGGCTCCGGCATTTTCCCTTCTGAGAAATGGCCCGTGAGGCCATGAGGTCTGATCTATGGGCTTTCCCTGGCAAGCTCCACCTCCCACAGCCACCCATATGGGTCTCTGCTGGACCTGCTCCAATGGGGGACTGTGTGCTGTGCTACAGCAGGCGGTCCAAGGATGTGCAGAGCTTGGTGTCAAGAAGGGGTCCTCCAACACACCTCATGGAGGTTACAGAGGGCAGCTCCTGGTCTGTTCCCGTGGACTGAGCGCTCATTCAGGGCTGAGGTACAACTCAAGAGTGGTTTGATTTAACCACTTTGCTCTTCTCCAAGCCTGAGCACATCAAACTGTCTAATGAGGGCTGGGTTTACAATATTTTTGACCAAGATACTTTTTCAAGTAGGAATACGACTATTATCAGAGATTGAATTACAAAATGTCATCTTGTATTTTTTAAAAAGAGAAATATTTCTGACAAACATTTGTGAATTTTCTATAGCTTTGAAAGCATAGGAAAACATCTGTGCTTTTGCAAAATCTTTTCATTTTCTGTTACCTTAAGAAAATCTGATTTTCCAGAAATATTTCAGGACAGAAGTCCTGCCTGTCCCACGAGACACTAGCCCTCCTCACATTGAGATGTCCCCATTACCTGCTCCCATGGACGTCCCACCCATGGAAGGTCTCTCTCTCTCTCTC
>VZTL01016715.1:0-29765 GCA_013400535.1 Scopus umbretta
TTATCCAATTAACTATACATGTTAATAAGAAATTTTCTTCTATATAAAACCAAGCAAATTTTTTTCTCTGCCTGGAGTGACATAAATAGACCTTTTCACATATAGCTTCAGTGTCCTGGGACTGATTTGTGGATATATATTGCTGCTTAGAAAGACTGTAATTTACAGGTGATTGTTTGGAGGACTTCAAATTACCACCACTCATATATATGGATATATAAATAAAAAATGAAGCTTCTCAGGAGATTCTGCATAAACAATTTTCTTGGGAAGAAAAAGGATTCTCTATAAAAAAAAAAACCAATGGTATTTTTTATATCTATGCCACTGCATAAAGTATGGGTAGATTATTTCAGTCCTTCATTTCTATTTCAGCATTTCTGGACCATTTCCTCTAACATTTTATCTTTTTTCTTCCATCATATAAATCCTCATATATTCCGCTCCCGGAGGAACTGGGAGGTTTGGGGTCTGGAGGCAGCAGGAACCCTGCCACCCCAGCCCTGCCTGCCCACACCGCCTTTGAGAAGAATAGGGAAGGGAAGGATTAGCTCCGGCTACCTTAATGAAATATCACTTCAGCTCCTAAGTCTCTCTCACAGAAAAATGTGTGCGCGCACGCACACACACACACAGAAAGAGGAATACTTTTGGAAGCTGCTTGTGATTTTATTGCCTCGCTGCTGGGGAAGCCCAGCTGGCAACAGCTCACAGGCACCTCTGCTGCTGGGAGCTGCTGACAGTGTCTGCTCTCAGCAATCAGGCTTTCTGCTAAAGCAGGTTACTCTTAAAATCACTATTTCACTTTGGAAGGTACTTATATGAAGTTTGTTGGCTCTCCCAGCCCACAACAGAGCCATGGCTCACCCAAACCAGGACCGCGGAGTTGAGTGGCGTGGTGCGTTTGCAGCAGCAGCCGAGGGTACATCTGCGAGAGCAGCCCTGCAGCAGCAACGCCAGACGAGCACCTAGGGCTGTGCATCTCCTGCAATGTTTTTCCAGCCTCCAGTGTCTGTGCTTTGGGGGCAGCTGTAAGGGAGAGTCATATAGTAGCCTTTGAGGAATCTTTTCTACCATTAATTTGTCCAGTTGCTTTTTTTTTTTTACTCATATGAACTTTCAGGCATCTGCAACACTTATTCCATGGTTTTGTGATTTATTTTTTTTCAAAGCTATAAGCACATTAATGCAAGTCTAGATGACTTTACATGACCTGAAACTAAATCATTCAGTGGTAGTTAATGTTCGTTCTCACCCATCAGAAAACAAGTTGTTTCTAGTCCTTTTAATAAAGCTAGCAGCAAAATCTGCCTTCAGCTACCAGCATGCGTTTCCAATATAATTAAGGGGTTTAGAAATGAGCACAACTTGTGTGGAAGAAAAAGGATCTCTATGTAAAAAGAACATGCTTTTAATTGGGATTAGTTGATCCATATTCCATTAACAAATACTGTCCTGTGGACACCATCCCCTCGCAGCCGGGTGGGATTTATCAGCCTCGGCGCTCGCAGGGTCCCTTGTGCTGCTGCTCTCCCAGGGAGCTGTGAGAGGAGCGGGAGCGGGATGGGCTGCTATATATCACCCATCTCCTGGTTGCCAAATGAGGATTCAGATTCACACTGAGATCTATAAAAGTCAGTGGTTTATTACTGTCCTGTATTTCTGTATTAACCACCTCATTATCATCCCAAATGGAGTATAAATCCAAGGGTATCCAGTTGCTCAAGCCTGTGTGCTCGTGCTCCCCCGCCTCCAGCTGTATAAATCTTGGCTCTGGGTAATGGGAGGGACCCTGAAGTTTGCGAGCTCGGGAGCAGGCAGCATTTATAAAGGACGAGTTTCCTCTGCTCAGGGGCAGGCAAGGCAGCACTCCATATTTCTCTTGACCGTGCCTCTCTGCTCCTGTGGCCAAGCTGCTGGCATGGGGGAGCAACAGCGCTGGTGTTCCCTGAGGACCCCACAGGCATGAAGCTGTGCTTGCTGCCGAACCCTGCATCTTGCCCCTATGCACTTGGGAGATGTGCTGGTCCTTTGGAGGATGGTCTGCCTTTGGGGTTTTTTGCATGGGTGGTGGTGTTTTTGTTCAGCCCTGTGGTTGCTGATGAAAGGCCAGTTTCCAAGTGGCTGGGAACCAGCTGGGGGAAGCCCCAGCACGCTGCCTGCTTTGGGCACTTGCTGTCTTGCTCTTGTGGTGGAGACGGCCTGAAAGAAGTGACTAAGCTGGGTGAGATCATGTCAGAAGCAGCCACAGCTAGAAACAGGATCTCCCTGGGATGCCCCCTAAAGTGCATGGGGGGCTCACTGCTTTGGAAAACCCTAAAGATGGCCAGTCAAAACCCCCCGGTATGTTGAAAAGAGCTTTTATGTCAGGTCCATAGTTCACCGTGTGTCAGAGTCAGAAATAATTGCCAGAGGAAGTGCATGCTCT
The DNA here is from genome assembly GCA_013400535.1 of Scopus umbretta. NCBI lineage: Eukaryota > Metazoa > Chordata > Aves > Pelecaniformes > Scopidae > Scopus > Scopus umbretta. The sequence continues at coordinate 2,429 of VZTL01016715.1, forward strand.
TTTGAGCTTTGCCATGATCGTGAGGTCTTATCCCTGGGAGCATACACCATTAGCAGGAGACAACTTTTCCTGTAGTTCAAGGCTAACGAACATGCTTTTAAGCATCAGTGAGGAATGTTACTCTTAACAATGAGGTATAATTTTCCTAAAACAAATCAGGAAAAAAAATGCAACCTTTGGACCAAGCTCTCCCAAAGGCAGCAGTTCTGTTGGCCTCAGTAGGGTGACATGGGTGTGCAGCAGCCAGGACACTTGTCCCGCAAATGAGAGGTTGTGCATTTTTAGCTCAGCTATAAACTTCACAAGGACAGGCCGGCTTACGCCGTTATGAATTGGAGCCGCTCAGACAGGGTTAATGCAGCCTGGCATCACTGCTTCCTATTTTGTTGCTGTCTAATGTCAAAAGAGCAGTTTCTCACAAGTTACTAAACTTAGAATTAGAATCCTTTTTTCTGTCCTGTTTTCATTATGAAATAACGAACTGATTATTTAATGGCTCCAAAGTACTTCAACTGAGCCATCTCAAATCTGATGCAACATTTAAAAAATTATTTTTTTAGAAAACCCTCTCTTGTCAATGCAGCATGAAGCCTTTGCCTTCAGGCTAGTGCTAACTACTGAAAAACTCACATCTGTGCAGGAGCTTGGTCCATTGTCCCTCCCTCTGCCCAGGTACTTGGTGTTTGCAGCATGACAATTTGATGTGATGGAAACCAGAGGTGGGGAATAAGGCTGAAGGTTGAAGCTGCTGCTATTACAATTACATGAATCTATATGATTCTGTATGTAAATAGTGGGTCAAGGCACGTTGCTTTTCTCAAAGAGCTTTTCTTTTTTGTTTGTCTAGTTCATTTAGTGGGATGAAACCAAAAAAAAATGATGGGGAAAGAAAAAATATTTTTAAATTAAAATTGTTTTCTGTTTCTGAGTAATAGAGGGCACTGTTTGAGTAGCTGGCTCTTTTAAAAAATGCACATCACCACTGACTATTTTTGCTGCAAGTTCCTGTCCAATGTGAAGTGATGAGTTTCCCAGAATTTGATAAATTACACCTCTTTCTTTGCAAATTATTCTCCTTCAATCTTACACCACCTCTACTCTTGTCACGTGTGCTGGAGAGGGTGACAAGCTTCTAAACCTCATTTAATGCTCATCCCCAAGAATTGCAGAGTTTTCTGGGTTTCTCAGAAGTCGGACACACTTCTTGTGCTCTCCATGCATGTTGCTATTATTATTATTATTATTATTATTATTATTATTATTATTTATTTATGATAACAGTGCTGCTCCTGAGCTGATTCATACACCCAGGTCATGTATATTCTAAAGAAAGGCTTTTGAGGAGAGAAAAAATATCAGGGATGGATACATTAGGGATGCAGAAGGGCGAGGGCTTGATGCTATGCCCAGTGCTGAGGCTGCCACGAGGAGGTGCGGCTCTTCTCCTCTTCCTCCTCCTCCATGAGCTGCTGAATGCCTTCCATTGCCTTCCCTCCGGCACCACGTTACCCCTTCTTTGCTCTTTGTCGTTGGGTGCTGAAACATCACATGATTGCACAAGAGGTTCTGTTCTGTGCCTCTTCTTTCCCTCCTTTGTGTCTCTTCTCATGGAAATAATAGTTTCTCTTGTTTGGCATGTTCTGGGCTGTAGGCTTCAGGCAGGTTTTCTCTCATTAACACCATTTGAAGATACATTGATAAAATGTCAGTGTCATACTTCATCATACGATGAGAACTTTTAAGTGCACATTGTTATTCCTGCATTCATACCTACACCACCTCTCTCTGTCTCTCTGGGAGCCCCTCGTAAAGATCAAATATGATGTTACAGATGATGGCTAGAGTGAGCAATGCTCCTTCCCCTCCTGCTCCTATTCCTTCTTTTTTTAAAAGATTTCTTTTTCCCCCTGCAGTGGATCTTTTCCCCATCCTCATTACACCAAGCAAAAGCAACCGGGACACTGGCAGCATGGTCCTTCGCGGCTTTGTTGGGGTGTGATGGGAGAATTAAAGTGCTGGTAGAGTGGTTGGTGGTTATGGTCATCCACGGGTCATTTCGGGAGTCAGGCTGCGGGGAGGGCTGCAGGGCTGCCCCAGCACCCACATGCCAGCATGGGGAGAGGTGCAACCGGAGTCCACGTACGGCAGCTTTTAGGGTCTGAAGTTGGGCTCACAAAGGAGTGGTAATGAGCGGCTGCACATCACCTGCTCAGCTTCACCTTTAGCAGAGTAATCTGCTCTTGCAATGGCTGGGATTTCTCATGGTGGGCCACTCCTGTTGGTAGCTGCCAGCTGGGCTGTTGTGTGGGGAAGACAGGACAATCCTGGCTTCGAGTCTCCTGGAGCTGCCCAACGCAGGAAACCCCCGCATTGTCCTTCTGCAGAATGCAATGTTTAATTTGGATTTTATCTACAGAGAACTGCATCTTCTGCACCACTCCATCACCTTTCTAGAATACCTTGAGCACCTCAGCAAAACAGTCATTGTGGGAATGCCTACAGGCTTTCCTGCAAGGAATATAAGTTACCAGCAAACGGGAGCATGAACTCAAGCACATGTACACTTACTTGCATGTGGCAGAGGAGGCGGAGGGCAGACACCCCTCATGGAAATGGGTGTTAAAAGGCATATTCCCCTTTGAAATGTAGTACCAATGTCTTTCACCTCCACACTTGGCCTTTTTATTTTTATATATTTTTATATTTATATATTTTTACTTGAACTCCAAAGCAAGTGAAAGGTCCCCATGGCTCTGCAAGCACCACGTCCAGCCCATGCAGGCTGACCCAGAAATATACAGAGTAATGCAGCAGCAGCAGCACCTGCACAGGTGATGGACACAGCTGGCTTCTGGCCACCAGCCAAGCCCTGACCCCCAAAATGCAGAGGCACTAGTTTTGCTTGGTGGGAGGGAGAGAGGTGACCTTGCTGCCAAAATCTCTGCATAGCTTGTGAGGTTGTCAGAATGGGGATCTACTTCCTTGTTGGCTGCAAAATGGACCATTCAGCAGCATCCAAAGCCCTAAATCCCAGAGAGGAATCGACAGGAGGATCCTGTTAGCTTACACTCATCCTATGCATTCTGCAGGGGAAAAAGACTGAGACAGTAAATACAGGTGGGATTTTATTCTTCTCCTATGAAAAAAAGTATTTACAGCAGAAGGCCAGCCACCCTTGGCAAGAAAGAGCATCTGCAATGCACATACTGGACACAGGCATTAGTTGTTCCTGCATCCCTGCAGAGGGACAACTGAGTGTGATTGCACCCTGCACTGGAAATGCAGGGGAAGGATGTGAGGGGGTGCATTGACCTTTGCGAATTTGGAGTTTAACCTGGTGAGATTAATCGAGAGTCTTTTGGAAACTCATGCTCACAGGTACAATCTCATACATTTCAAAGCCCTAGTCCAGCTGCTCTAATGTAATTTTAGGCTCCTGAGGCCAAGTCAGCACCAGGAGAGAGTGAGAAAAAAGGAATTTAATCAGAAATGAAGAAATTTCCCCAAACCTTCATTCATTTTGGGGGTATACATTTGCTGGATGGTCCCCACCAGCACACTCAGCATTGCTCTGGTCACTGCTGACTCCTCTAGACGAAGATGACTTACCCTGACTTTGGAGCTGTCACAAATGAAAGGCACTTAACAAATGTTTCTGAAATAAGAAAACCACTGTACTCCTCTCCTTGTCATTCATTTTCAAATTGATAAGTTAAATACTGTACTCCAGCATAAACATTTCTCAGGGACAAAGTATAAACATTTCTAGTGGAGTGCACTTAATACAATTTTGTTTGCCAAGTGGCGCTGTCTCCTCCCAAGCTATGACTGTGAGAGGGTTTTATTTAAATGGAGATATAAATTAATTGCACTCAGCACAGCCTCTCATCCCAGCTCGCTCCTGCTTCCATACCCTTGGACTCTCTGAAGGAAAGGGCAGGTGGGAGCTGCTGCGGCACAGCCTTGCTGAAATGCTGGCAGGACACTGCCACAGCCGTTCCCCTGCCTGCTGCCTCCCAGTCTCCCCTAGATAATTTTTTTTTTCCATTAGGAGAGACGTGACTGGATTTGCTTTAGTAAGGTGGATGCAGATGCAATCCCATAGAAGACCTCCTTCCCAAGGCAAGGGTTAATGCAATGTTTTGTGACTTGGCTATATGGTGATGGGAGATACCAACGCTTAGACAGCTGGATTAGATTAATATATATTAGATATTTTAAGGTCTCACTCAGAGAAGAAAGCCTAATTTTAGACTTTGATTGAAAGCCCATCTTGGTAATAGCATGGCTAATTTCCTTTCAAAATTGGCAAAATTTAAGTTTCAACACTGTCTTAATCTGGGCCCAGCTGCTAACAAGTCTGAGCCTTCTGACATCCCTCTGACTGTCTGTCTGTCTCTTCTCTAGCTGAATTCCCATTTAGGCGCAAGATATACAGAAACTGGTGAAAGCTGACTCTTCTCCAATTCATACTTGGTTATGTGCTTTGATAATCCCTGAAATACTTTGGAAGGAAATGAGGAAAAGTGCCCCCCTTGTGAATGGAAATCAATTTTGCATTCTAGACTAAAATGTCCATGTTTCACAATGAACTGTGTGCTACCAAAGCCGCAGCCAGGTGTGGTGTGCGCTGTGAAGCCTCTCTGCCTCCATCACCCCCAAAGGAAGGTGGGCAGTCGTAAGGTCATCAACTCTTTTGAGGATTGTTTTCCATGAGCTGCTACAATTCCTGCATGGAGGATTTTGATAAAAAGGTTTCCTCCACAGCATTGTGACCTGCTCATTTTGAAAGGGGAGCCTTGGGGCAGGGGATGGAGGCTGGGGATTGAGGCTTCAGCCCAAGCGCTGGAGCATCCCGTGGACCCCAGCCTGCTCGAGGCCCCTCTGGAGCTCTGCCCAACACCGGCCCTACTCTTCCCTACAAGTAGATGCAATCTGTCAAGTCTGCAGAAACAAACTTGTTCTCATAAAACACACAGCAGTAATTTTATGGTACGAGAGGACAGATGTACAGCCAGGGTCTTGCTGCTCACCAGAAAAATGGCAGCTACTTTTTGTATGACTATTGCTTTCTTTCACTTTTTTTTTACTTCTTTTTTCTTTTTTTTTTACCTTTAAGATTAAAAACCTCCCGAAGAAGGCTTACAAGGTTTATGGCAGAGGTATACAAGAAGCAAATTAAAATTCCATAAATATATTTGCTGGCTAAAATTTATATATCCTGTATTCCTTGGGTATCTAATTAGACCCAAGAAGAAAATAGCCCTGCAAAGGATAGGCATTTTGTTCAAATAATTTTTAAAAATTGAGCTAAATAATAGCCATTTTATACTGCACACAATATAATTGTTCTTCTTGTATTGGGGAGCAGTTATAAATTATCTGGTATCCCATTCAGTCTTGTTGCCACGCTGAGTACCAAACAATTGCGAATGTAGTTACTGGGCACGTAAATTCACGGCTTTCTGACAGCTATACCGTTATTGCTGCTGCTAACTAACCTTCTGCATAAAAAATGCAATCCCTAGGAAAGAAGGAGCATTTATCTAAGTGCTGACATTGAAACATTCTGAATAACTCTTTGAATCATTTGTACTATTATGGGTAGAAAATGTAATTATTGTAATCAGCCTTGAGTCTGAGGCCATGTTGTTTTAAAAAAAAAAAAGAAGGGCGAGGGAGAGAGGGGAGAAACCAGATCTGAACAACGAAAATGAACCTTGATAATGGAGCAGCCTTGAATTCCACTTCATTTATCACAGTAATGGATGTCAAGATGACCTCAATCAAACATTTTGTTTTCCAGTTTTAAGCAATGGAAAATGCTTTCTTTTTTTCATGGAAAAAAAAAGAAAGTTATTTAAATTGTTCCTAGTAATTACATTAGAGTAGAAGGTCAAAGTCAATATGAAATAATATCCACCAACCTTTTGATGAGACTAGTCCAGGCTCTTTACTGACACAGTTCACATATCTCTACAATCCTAGTGCAAGCTTCATGTTTCTCCTTTCCTATTCCTTATGGTTTTATACTTAAATAGAAATCACATTTCTTGCTGGTTCTATTAGTGCTCATTTGGAGCCCCCCCATTTCATCTAATATTTTTAAGTAAATGATCACATGGTTTAAACAGTATCTTGCTGACTAGCATGTTTCAGGATAAGATATAGCTGTAAAAAAGGTATAGAAATCTAAATAAAAAGAAGTTTATGACAACAGCAGTTCACTAAAATGTCTTGATTCACCTAGGCCAATGTCATGAAGAACATTGCATGGGACCTGAGGTAGGTCCTGGGCAAAACATTGTGAACATGGGCCCTGTATCCAGATTTGAATATTTCAGTTCAGTTATATCTCTGTGATGGACAAAAGCATCCCGATACCAACACTTCTGCTCCCTATGACTAGTAAAACTGTTGTTGCATCCAAATTTAGCCAGGGCCCAGAGCTGTCTCTGGTGGCTTGTCTTCTCCTGGGTCGTACAACTTAGTACTGGACATTGAGTGAAAGTGTCTGTCTACCCCTCAGAAATGGGGTTACAAGCTGGGGTTTTTTATGTCACTGTGCAGTATAGACCATAATCTGCACCAGTGCCACCTATAACAGTTGAAAGAGATGCCTGATGGATGTACTTTGACTCGTTTAATTTGGCAGCACAGCCTCTCTGTGGATCTACAAAGTGTCTTGAGTCATCAAGGACCCATTTCACAGGTTTCCAAACAGAACTGTGAGCTGTAGAAATATTAATTGTTTAGAAGGTACAAATGAATTATTTCATCAAACACTGGCAGTTTTATTAAATAAAAGAAAAATAACAGAAAAATCATCAGTCTGAGAAGGAAACTGAGGAGGAACTATTGTGAGCATTCACTGGCCTTGGACACACCTGTAGCTGTGGCAGGTACAAGTTTGTCCCTCTTGTAGTCTCTTCTGTCCATGGAGGATGGGGCAAATGCGGTTTCACTTCTGTAGTTGCCAAAGAGTTTTTCATAGGCCTCTGGCGCATTTACACAATGGTCAGAGAAGGAAGATATAAGCCCTAAAAGAAGCCACTGTTAGAAGATCCAGGTCTCAGTTTTGAGCCACGCTTGCTACAGTAGATTATGCAAATCCTGGATTTGGACACAAGAAGTAGCCCTAAGCCCAGGTGTATGGACTTAAGAGATCTGCATGCTCTCTTGCATCATATGAATTGCATGTTTTCTGTTCTCTTATGCAAGATTATTTCTGTCTTTTCTACTTTTAAGAGGATAATGATGTTCTCTGTTGACATTTTCCACTACGGCTTGTAACATTATAAGAATATCTTGATTTTTAATTCTGAAACTTTAAAGAGTGCTTATATTAGTGTCTTTGGACAGCACTCGCAAAAATACCGCACGGTCTATTTAAGAGACAGCCTGCTTCTTTAGGAAAAGAGATGATGCAGTAAATGATTTGTAAGACATCTGCAACGAACCCCGCGCCCCAGTAATAGCATCATGCGACAGACTGCTGCAAGCCCTTCCCCACTTAAGTGTGAAGCTCTTAGAGCTGTCTGTGCCAAATAAACTTCTTTGAAATGGTCAGAAATCATCCATACGGTGCAATATCATCTCATCTCTCTTTACCAATAATGCAGTATTTAGAAAAATACTTTGCAAAAAATGTGAACCATGTTGGTCCATGCAAGGGACCCTCCTGCAGGAAGGGCAGAGACCGGTTCGCCCAAGTCCCCTGCTCTCCCCAGCTGGGCAGAAAGTAGTTGCATGGCAGAAGAGAGCAGAAGCAAACAGGTAAGATGAGAGGAAAGATGCACAATGCTTAAAAGAATGTATAAAGAGAGGCAGGGCACAGGCTTCAGTGCCTTTCCTGGGAATAATAGCGCACTGTATAGTAACCTCAGGCTAAAAGATAGACCAATGAATCGTAATAGGAAAAGAAAAGTGTGGACATTTTTAAGTTAAGCTTTTAAGAATAAATAAATCTGTAGAATGCGACATAAATCAGCTGCCTCCCTTCCTCCCCCACCCCCAAAACACTCGCTAAAGCGATTGGAAACATTTGGGTCTGGAAAAAAAAGCTATAAGTGCTTTTTCTTTCTTTTTTTTGCCAAATCATGCAGAAGATGCTGGCAGCTGCAAAGATTCAATTATACACAATGCAAAAAATAATTTAAAAAAATAATGGCACTTGAAAAAAAATTGCCTCTCCAGAAATTGCGTGGAACAATAAATCTGTTAATTAGCTAATTAATATTCAATTGGGGTCAGTGGGCTTAATAGAACCTTTTTCTGAGACCCAAGAAATTTTCCAATCACAATGTTAAGTCTGCCCACTTTCATTATCATCTAAGCGCAGGCAGCCCTTATCTGGCCGCCAGGCGCCCAGGAACAATGCAGCACCATTATCATCTCGGCGCAGTGGGTGCGGGTACCACAGTCGGATGTTGCAGGCCGTGAAGTAAAAATGCTTGAGCATTTAGGGTAATTGATATATGGGTTCTGCTGTATTGTTTAGGGCTGTTTGTTTGCTCTACTGGTATTTAAGGCAGCAGAGCATCAGAAGATTGATTTTCATTGGTTGCCATTTTTTATTTTTTTTTAACAAAATCGATGACAAGTTGTCAGTGCGGGACCTGGACCAATAGCATCCGGCAAGTCCTCCCCATGGCGCAAGGGCTGCTGCCAGCTGTGGCCAGGCACACGTGCAGGTGCCAGGGCAACGCGCTCCCCGTGCCTTCCGCTGGATCTCGTCCGGCAGAGACGCCGTGGTAATGCTTACCTCGGCGGGGCAGACATTTAAACCCGCATCACTATAAAAAAGGACGAAATGCAAGATCTATGTCGTTGATGGCGGTAGCTACTTTCATTTGTTTTTCCCAGGGACTGCTGTTTTCTGCTGTAAGACCTGCTATCTGTTTCTTCCCTTCATGTCAAAGTATGGGAGAGGGGGTGGTTGGGTTCGGGTCTCCCCGCTGCCCTCCAGGTTAAGAGAAAGCTGTAGATTACAGCTTTTGGAGTTCACTGGACTGAATACCATTGTTTATGGTATTCCACAACATTTCATAAAACAGTTTGTGACCGAAATTACATTTGTTGTTTAGCTAGTAGTAAATCCTCCGGGTTAGCTTTGAAAGGCCATCTAGGTCCAAGCGGTTTGACACAGACTCCTTAAATCACTGTCCCAGGTCCCTGACGTCTACCATACTCTCTGATGATTAGGTTGTAAATGAAAAATACAGTTGGCGTTAACTCTACAGAATGGGGACATGATCTACAGGACCTACCCGCCCCTCTACTTCTTCACCAAGCTCCATCTCCACACGCTATTGCAAGTGACACCAAAGAGGGTAAAAGTTGCCTGAATACTTTGCAGTTGCCTAATTCAACTGTTAAAAGTTTCTCCAAAAACTTCTCCATCAAGCTGCAATTTTTCTTTCCTGAGCTTTGCACAGCTCCCTCATCAGCCCTAGGTTTGTTTGGGAGATGATCCGGGACAGCTGAAGAAGAAGGAAAGAGGTTTTTCACTGGAAACTTGGAGACTAGGCAATCTTTTTTCTTTCCTTCTTTCTCCCTTTCCTTACTCGCAAAGGATCCCTGTTGCTGATATTCAGGGGAGAATATAATTACTTGAAAGATTGAGAATTTTCCAAGTATTTCCTAGGCATTGTGCCTGTCAGTCATTTGTGTACTTAACTTGAAACTAGAGATTCCTGGTTATGGACAGCTTATCCCTGAATCTGCTGGAAAAGAACATTTCAGGTGATTTCTTGCCAGCAAAGCTATAGTTTAAATGATTTACAGCTGCTGGCCTTTCATGGTGGCGGCTCCTCTGCTTGGTGCACCCCAGGGAAGTTTTCTCCCAGAGCTGTTAGGAAAACACGGGTGTTTCTCGGACAGGAAGAAGAGGAGAAAATGCTGGACATGGGGGGCACCATAGCCCTTCCAAGCCATCAGCCAGATGCTGGTATTTTCACTTCAGTCTTCTCTGTGGTTTTTCCAGTTAGCTTTTTCAGCCCGACTTCACAAGGCTCACATACTTTATTTTAGGGTCATGGGCTGGGGAGCAGGAAATTTTTTTTTTTTCTTTCTCCTTCAACTTTCTTGCCAGTTACTGGACTTTTATATTTATTTCCAGGGTAGCCTATGTGCAATTATTCCGATTAGATCCCATTTGCCACCTCTCTGCTATAGCGCGCATATACCCTAAACTTTAAAAGGAAAATAAAAGCTGCTATTTCCTATTTTCATAAATGAAAAGATGTTTCAAGTATTGGGAGACACTGAAAGAAATTCTGCAGTTTGAAGATACTTCAACTTAACTACTAATTGCAGAGGACCAGTGGGCGTAATTTTGGCACTATATTAGCTTTGCCACTCCATGAATAATTTGCATACAAAATGCTTTATTTTGGCAATCTATTAAAGAGCTATACAGTATTTGTGGCTTATCGCATTCACGCAGGAAGCAGGATCCTTGGCCATCTCGTTAAATTCTGTTGATGCATAACAATTTAAAGCATGGCACAAGCTGGTATGACATTTAAAGATGCCTTCACTTAATTATATTACACAAATATTGGGTTGTTTATCCTTGGGAATAAAGTCTTTTTGAAGTCGAAGTTGGCATGCGTATAAAGGAGTAAATTTTAACTGATCCCTCAAGTGGGCCTCCTAGCTGCAAATTGGGGTTCTTGCATTTTTTAAATTATTTGTGATAAGAAGCATTACACTTTGAATACAGCCACTGGAGTTTGTTTGGTACCCCCCCCCCTTCTTTTCCTCTAATGGAAAATATGCTCTTTAGCAATAAATCATCACATGAAACCAAAGGGGTAAGTGTAGGCTGGGGGGAGAAATGGCACAAGCAGTGGCAGTCATAACAGTTTGTGGCTGCAAAAATTCCTCACTTTTGTCTTCAACAGGAGGAAAAAAAGCCATGTAACAGTGTCTATAGACTACCTGCATAGAAGCAATGGGGAAATTAGGGTAAAAGAAAAATGGATGCTTTTTTTAATATCCCCAGAATATCATCATGAAGCAAACACTGGAGTTGGGGTTTCTCTGTAGATAATAAATCGAAAGGCTGCAAATCTAAAATTCACATTGTTCACTTTAGTGGGGTGATCAAATTTTCTTCTGTGGTAGAGATCCTTTTATATATACCACTTTTATATATACCTTTTATATATATATGCAGAAGCTGAAGGACAAAAGACCAAGAATGGGCTGGAAGAGAGGTCTCCATCCCAGTAAAAGGCACGTATGGGGGCATCCTAGATGAGGAAAATGAAACCATCCATTTGCCAGCATTGGGAAGCAAGTGTGATAATTTTGCTCTGTAGATAATAATAGAGAATAGATCAAATTTTGGCTCACTGGACAGTAAAAGGGAAGACTGGTGTGTGATGAAAACCCTCAGCTGGAGCAGGAACCTTCTTCCATTTCCTGCCCCACTTTGATCAGCAAAAAAGGAAAAAAAAAAAAAAAAGAAAAAAACCACCAACAAAAATCCAAACAAAAGAAAAACAAACTAGGGAGCAATCCTACCTAACCTTACTTGTAAATAAATGAGATGACCTCCAGGTATGGACAGACCATCACTTAGATGGTCACTGCACATCAGCTGAGCTGCATTTAACAGCCCTGTGTCCCTTTCTAAGGTTGTTTTAGAAGCAAAATGCAGTGGCTTGAAATGCCTTTATGTTGTTCAGCTGGGTAATCAGAAGCATTCAGTTCACCTAATTCTTGTATAAAGTAGGAAAAATATATGGTATTCCATGCTCACCAAAAACAGTCATACAGAAGGCATTCACTAACCACAGCTTAGAGTGCTTGTCTGAGTAGTTATAACTAATATTTGTCTCCTCTGGTTTAGCCGAGATATTAACTCCCATAGAAAAACTAACTTTATATCTCATTTATTTGTATACTCATTCAGCTATTTAGAGGGTTTTTTAAAAAAATGACACATATATTAATTTTAATTTGGTACTTTCTCTAATTCAGCCACAGTTCTACCAGCTGCAGCTCTGAGCTGCAGTTCACCCAGGAACTTCTTTGCCCCTAAAGACAAAGCCTCAAAAAGCTGAAAAGAAGGGTTTGTCCTGGTGTGGTGGCCTCACCTCCTTCTTACTTGTGCTTTGCAAAGCTGCATTGCTGTAAATACGTAACTTGAAAAACGTGCAGGCCAGGGGGAATTAGCACCACTGCACCAGAGGCAGAGCTGCTCCTTGCACTCAGGGAGAAGTTTGGGTCCTCAATCTACTTTTGGCTTTGTTGTTTTCCCCCTCTCCCCTCTCCTAATTAATTAACTAATGAGCTGATACGAAGTACTTTTATATATCATAGACTATTGATAAAATCGGTGTTAAGTATATTAGCAATTAGGAAAGTAAGAGGATGTTAGGAATCCTTACATCCAATTAAGTACTATGATTTAAATTACCGTCGTCCCGTTATCCTCCGTTTCGATCTATAAACTGTCCCTTATTGATGATGGATGTGTATAGATTCACTCCTGGAGAAACTACACCACGTCTTGGAGCATTTGCCAGTGCAGTGGGATGGACTTGTGCACAGGCACTATGTCCCAAGCCCCAACCAGCCAGTCAGCCAGACTGAGGCACCTGAATGTCTTCAAACACACAAGCCTCCTTAGCCTAAATCCCATTGATTTTTGGTAAGATTTAAGAGCCCCAGCTTCATCCTTAGATCACCACAGCTTTGTGAGTGCTGGCACATCTAGTCATTGCCAGTGCCTGTGGCCAAAAACTTGAGGATGTGCTCCTGACATGGGCAGACGTGGAGCAATATCCATGTCCTGCTGACGTCCCCCAGTGGTATGGCCCCACCAAGGTAGCCTGAAGTAGCCAGCATGGGACTGCCCTGAGGTGCTCTGTAAATTAGTGAGGCACATCAATAGTGTTTAAAATCTGACCTCAAGGCTTTGGTTCTCAAGGTGTTGTGGCACCTGCCTTTAACTGGTTGCAGCATTTCCAATGACTGGAGCACAGGTGAGCAACTCCCACTGGTGTAATTTTTTATCAGGAGTTGGATATTACCTAACTTTAAGGATCTGCACCTGAGGACTGGCTCGAGTTACTGTCTGAAAGTATGTGAGTATTTAAAACCGCTTATCTGCCCTATAGACTGTCAGGGGACTAATCTGTTATTAGAAGGAAAATTCTTAGTCCTAAGCAAAAAAAGAAAGGTAAATTCCGCACAGAAATATTCTTCAGTATCAGAGAGGAAGAATCTGCTTAAAGCTGTGCTTTGTAGCAATGTAGTGAGGTCTCCCCCTGCAACTACTTCTGACACAAATTAAACAGCATTCATATCTACGCCGGTAAACAGCATATCCTGTAATGTTTCTATGAAGTGCAGCCCTAATATTTATCTTACACTTTCTATTCGTTGTGAGATTCAGTTGAATAAATTTTAGCTTCACAATAAACATCTCTCAGAGTTAATGGACCAGCAGCGAGGCTGCCGAGCTCCAAGCCGCACCAACAATGGCAGCAGCTCCCAGGGAATTACTTGCAGGTGCAGGTATTTGGCAATGCTCAGGGCTTGCCAAATGCAGGCGGTAATGACTGGCATAAAAAGTTTGGCCAGTGTGTTAGACAAACTGGGCACGACGCAAAGCTCGCAGATCTCCTGCTCCCAGTTCGGCAGCAGTTCCACCAGTTATCTGTCTGCAGTCGGGAGAAGTGCCTCATCGCTGTAGCTGTAATACCCTGAAAAGCAGGCTGCTGCACAATGCAATGGTCTGCTGCACAGCCTAAGGACACAACGGGGATGACTGGGGAAAGTAAGGAAAACCTGCAGCATCAGCTCATACTCATTAGTAACTCTTTGGGGTTTTTTCTTCCCTTTCTTTTCTTTTTCTTTCTTTTTTTTTTTTTCTTTTCTTTTTGTTCTTTTTTTTTAGCACTTAATGTAAAATTAAGAGTACCAATTTTTGTAGCTACATCAATTTTTATTCATAAGAAGTTAGGAAACACAAGATGTACACACTGCAGTTATTTGTCACTGATGGGTGAGCCTACAATCCCAGCCCTCACAGCCATACCTAGCCGAAAGGTAGGTGCCTGGCCTTTTCAAGTGTTCAAGAGCAGTCATCTAAGCACATCTATGCCACGCTAGTGCAAGCCTTGGTCCTTGTGGGATCAGCTAACTGCCCTTTCTCTATGCATTTTTCAAAGCATAACTGTGTATGCGAGCAGAAACACAAGCTTGAGAGTCAGCTGTCACGGTGGCCGTGGCCAGGAGCAGGCAGGACAGGCAGGAGGGGTTGGGGGGGGAGGCCACGTCGGGAAGACAAGCACAGCGTGACTGCCAGACCACACAGCTGGTCTGGTCTTGCACTCTTCAGGGGCTTTTTACTGTCAGTGGATGATGCCTGATTTGCAGGTAGAATCTGGGCCTTTGGGCTAATTTTACTTAATCTTAAAAGTCTCCTGAGAGGTTTTTAATCGGAACTCCATATTAACTGTCCCTAAAGCTGCACATCCAAAGATTATTTAAACTTGAATGTCTTCTCAGCCTTTATCATTGAAAATCATAAGCTGTCAATTCGAGCCTTTTTGTCAAGCCCTTGAGTCTTCCTTCCTATGCTGTTGCTGTGTCTCTCTCTGAGGTTGTCTCCTCCTCTTACAGTTTCTGAGAGTGGGACTTTCTACAGCAAGATGTACTCGTGTCGTTCTTCCTTTTCTCATTCGTGGGAATCATCTACCAGCAGTATCAATCCTGTTGTGCCCAGAGGCCTCTACCAAGCTCTAAACATATAAAATGGGGACCATAGCTGAAGTCCTGGTAGCAACTGGAGGAGCTCAAACAAGCAGAAAAAAAAAAGGCATAGAGAGGTTGAATGACTTAAGTAAAGACACATGGAAAGTAAGTAACTGCCCAAGAAATAACAAGTCCCCTGTGACCTTGGTTAATGTTCTGCTCTTTGATTTGCCTGTCTTCTACTGACTGGTCCTACTTGGCACTGCAGAGCTGCAGAGGGATGCATGTGCTGTACGGAGCTGGGCTGTCCATGCATTTCTTGCATGAGAAGAACAGCATTTGAATCACACCCCAGAGTAAGCTGCACTTGAGCTTGTGTGGGAAGTGCATGTGCCTTCAAAGGCATAGGGCTTCACTTCTGAAAATTACCTTGGTGATGACGGATGACTATGAACACCCTATCAGTCTTGCTCTTCTAGTTTGCTTCCAGCTCCATCATTTTGGGGGGGAGGGTTCCTACAGGATCTGGTTGGAGTTTTATGGTCTGTGCATTTGTGTGCTGTCAGATATGTGCATGAGAAATGTCGTACCTCTGATGCGTGGCTGTTTCTCGCATGTGACAGAAACCTGCTGTGCTTTTTTTGTTAGTTCTGATGCCTCACTCTCTACACGTACCTGGCCTGTTCAGCTATTGCACTGAAAAGTGCTCCAGTATTAGCTTGTTGTTGTTCACGTGTACAGAGTAACACCTCTGAACAATATGGTCCGTGACACCTGTGTTGGCGTTGCTTGTATTAAATGACAGCATTTCATAAAAGTGCTGAATTAAATCCTGAGTGGATATAAAGCAAGGTGGCTCTACAGATTGCAGTTTTCAAGCCCTGCTTAGCCATCTTCTTACCCACCAGCACAGAGTCATACAATGGACTTCACGAGGCTGGCTGGAGTAGGGCTTAGTCACAAATCAGTATAATTTATATTTTTCTTTTTCCTACCATGATGGGTATCAGTCATAGGACCTGAGCTTTTTTTTATTAGCTCTTAGTGTTGACCTGCCCTACTCATCCAATGTGCAGTTTAATATGTGGAATGTCACATTTGAAAAGTTGTTATTTAAATACCTTATTTATGTGTTTTGTCATGAAGACTATGCAATAAATTGAAAGGCATAAATAATGGGGAGATTCTCCAAAACACACATTAATTTCCTGATGTTTTTACCATGTGTGTAATGCGAAGTACCATTACCAGTTACTTCACCATCGTCATTACCATTGAGAATTAAAAGTTACTGATATATAGAATGTTATTACACAATACCTGCATTTCCTTCTTGTATCTTGGTTATCTCCATTATCACAAATGCTACAGTCCCTTCTACCAGCACCCACCGGTGAAATTTGTTGTGGGTGGTTTGTGACATGTTCCTGCATAGTATGGGACAGAGTTTAGCACCACCTAGGAGGGATGCAAATGATATAACATGCATTCTCATAAGGCTGTAAAGAGCACTGGGGTGCTGCTGCTGCTGTTACAGTAAATGACATTGCTGTTGACATGGTTTTCCATGAATTCCTATGAGTTGCAAAAGATGATGTTGACCAGACAATTATGTTATATTACCGCTGACTATGAAACAAGGATCTAATCTGAATCTCATTGATGCTAATGAACATTTTTACACTGACTTCAAAAGGTGCTGTTGGATCAAGCAGCAAATGATTTTCCTCCAGGGTATTTAAATTTTGATTGTGTCCCACAAAACTAGAATATTTCAGGTCTAATGAGCAGGACATAACTTTTGCCCCATTACAAGGAAAATGTAGAGGCTGACATTGATGAAACAAGGTGGATTTTTCCTTCTGCCGACTATTTGACAGTTGCGACAAATTGTCTTCTGCCATGAGTTCCTACAAGAGACTCAGTTGTTGGTACGGAGGGCAGGGTCAGCGGTATAAACTTTCAGAGCTTCAAAAAAACCACCAAACCACAAGATGTTTCTATAAAGCACACATTTTTGGCCTACTTGAATCCAGCTGTGTGACTTTCAGGTCAGGAAGAGGAATTACAATACAATCTTCACTAACTTTTGATTCTCCACAAAAGGTCTTAACAAAATTGGATGAGTTTTATATGAATATGTTAGCAGGGTGTAGAATAACTCTTTGCTTGCCTTCTTCTCACTGAACTGGTAGGTAGCCTTTCTAGTGTGAACAGAGCCCTTTTTTGTAATAAAAGACTTAGGAAAATATAATAAATGAATGGAAAGAGAAGCACAGTAAGTTCTGCATCTTTTCATTGATCTGTTATTTTTAGTAAATCACATGTAATCATAACATAAAATCCTTGAAATATGATGTGACAAAAATAATCAGAAATCAAGCTCAACCTGAAAATTAAAGGCATCAGCTCACACAGTTCATGAAAGCAAGAATATATTTTAGATGGTCTAGCTGGCATACTGCAATCTATTTAGCAATGTAGTTAGCATACCGCTGCATCTGGTGCAGTGCTGTGTTCCTTATTAATTTTCAATACGTTTATTCACCTGCTTTATGCTTCAGATCTGCTGGGTGCTGCCAGATGTGCTATGCCATTTCCTCGGATTGAATCCACGGTTTACCATCTACTTGCCTGCTACTGTAACTCTTGCAACACCTGCGCTTACCCCAGGTAGGGGCATAGAAGATGGGTGTTAGGAGGGCAGTTCAACATCCAGTGTGAACACGCGTAGCAGAAATTAATTATAGCATATACCGTATGTGATAGAAATGAGTTACTGCCTAATTACGTCTCCTGTTTCCATTCAGATGAATTAACGTTTATTGTGAGCCCTTGGGAAACCAGACACACTTTAAAGTTGTAATGACTGCTATCATTATTGCTTTTGACAGTCATTGAAGTATAATTATCTGATCATCTATTTAAAAAAAAATCAAAACTTGTTATATATGAGTTCTGAGCTGGCAAATTACAGAACAGTCACCTTAGGAGAGCAAACGCTCAGCTATTTTCTGTAGTGGCACTGCCATCTCCTGGAAAAACAGAAGTTGTGCTTCCAAATTTTTCACCTTGAGATGAAACAAACTTTTCAATACCAAGAGGTTAAGTACAAAAGCCAACCACCTCTTAAATTTAAGGGGTTAGGAGTTGCTGAGATAGCTGGTTTCAATGTTAGAAAAGGCTGCATGGCTCTTTTTTATCAAAGGATTTTGCTGAACAAGAATGGATGTGATGTTTGGAGTGTTGTGGGCTACTTCTATCCAAAGGAGATGGTGAAAACAGCAAGGTTCTCCAGTGGTTTGGTGTTTCTTTACAAAACATTAAGTTCCCTAAACACATCATGAATTGTGCACCAAGAAATGGCGCAGTATTACTTAATGCCCTCAGCAGTCAGTAAACCAGAAATATATACTTTCAGATTATGGGATTTTAGCAGTAAAGAGGTCTGTATTGCAGTTTTCATCTGAAAGGAGATGGTATTTTATTTTTTTTGTCTGCTTCCCTGGCCTTTCCTGAGTCACCCTGTGATAATTAATGTTGACCATCCTACCAACTTACTAAGCAGTGGTTCTGGCTGACGTTTAATGATCTCACCCAACTCCAAACACACATCCCATGTCTCCAGGCGCTGCATCAGTTTTGTTACTCAGATTTTACATTTGTCCATAAACTCAGTTGTCCTCTGCCATAATGCCAGCTTTTCCATCCATCAGCTTGGGCCTCTGGCTGCTACGTATGACCTTCAGCCTGAAGTGGAACGTAGCAAGTCACACTCTTCCCAGGCTCAGCTCCTCAGTCTGGGTCCAAGACCAGGTGGAGGATGAAGCTGTGGCTCTGCCCGCAGCAGAGGACTCTTCTCCCTGTCTCAGCTCCCTCTTCTAGAAATGAGTGGGAGATGAGCACCCATGTTTCACACGGGGCTGCCTTTTCTCAGGAGACAGACAGGTGAAGCATGTAGCAGCTCAGCAGTGTTCTCTCTCAAGCAGGGCTGAAATCCCCCTCCAGGCCCAGCTACTTCACACATGCCTTTTCTGTTTGTAATGATAGAACTGGGGGAAGCCTGCTCTTGTTTCAGTGAAACAGTTTCTTACTGCTTCCTCAAATTATGGGATTGCATTCAACTACAAAAGACGAAATCCTTCCTCACTTGCACTTATCAAGTAACCTATGAGACCATGCATTTTACACCCTCCACCCCCCACACCCCCCCTGCAAGTACTTGCAAATTTACCATGCCTCGTTTTCAGGATATTTTCATATTTTCAGTCAAAACCAAGTTTTTCTTTTACCCAAATTCCTCTTACAATTACTATCTCTTTGCTGGGGAGAAGCTGTGTCTGAACTATCCACGCTTTATTATCCACACTCTGCTGTAATGGCGACCCATTACTCCCACACCTGCCTCAGCTGGTCCCATTCCCGCTTCCACAGGCGGGGATGTTGGCTGCTTGGTCAGCCAGCAGCACACAGCTCCAGCTGAACGGTTCCCCCTCCCATCACACTCCGTATGCTGCAGCAATGCCGGTCTCACAGACGTCTAGAAATTACACAGCTTTTCACTAATACTTTGGATTCAAATCTTTTTTTCTGCCTGTGATGCATGCAAGATACAAAAACTGCTGCAAAGGAAGTCGCTAGGACTCAGTTGCCCAGTCTGTTCATTTCTTACTGTGCATAGTGTAAAATTGCTTTCTGAAATGATCCTGTGGATAGTAAGACTGTGGCAAGTGGCACCCACTTTTTTGACTGTGGTCAAAGCAAAAGTCAAATCTGGTCTGTTGAGGATTTTCTTTTTATTAGAAACACCTAAACTCATCTGCAAGGTTTTCATATCATACCTTGTCATAGACTTGCTAAAATTTTTGTAACTTCAGGCTGTCCTTTTTAAAATCATGAAATAGCACCAGGATTTTATTTTCTTTTAAATAAATTCAGTATAACCAGTTGATACTGGTACCAATATCTATGAGGATTTTTTTTCCCAACCTGCAAAAACTCTTTAAAGTTTCATGTTTTCTCTTAGACAAGAAAACTTCTCCTGTGCTACTGTAGGATATGGACATGCCAAGGTCGGTTACTTGGCAGTCTCCTCCTGCAACTGGACCACTGAAGGATGAGGAGCATTCATACATGTGCAAAGAGAAGAGAGGCAGTAGACTTTTTTCCTCCCTCCAAACACATTTATTCCCTTCAGCTGCCAATACTTTTCTCTCATGCTTAGGGCAATGTTTGATATTAGTTTCTCAATAAGCCTATCTGGAAAGAACATCAGCAATGCAGAGTTTTTACCCAAGACAGATTGCAAAAACACATCGCTTCTGGTTTTCTAGGCATTCAGACGGGCATCTGCCAAGATTCCTCAGTCACAAGTTACAGCAAGAAGCATAGTTTGAACTGGCCTTGTAAATAGGGACAGGAGTTCCTATGATAATCCAAAAATTTACTTCTGAAGAGCTCATCTTTTTCTAGCAAGGCTTTGCCCTCCCAGCTCCTCTGTATTGAGTAGCCAATAGTGGCCCCAAAGCAAAAACCCTAACTAGAAGGATGTTCAGCTTTGAAACTATTGACATTTCACTCTGCTGACCATTACAGCACTCCCTTTCCTCACCGCCCACACCACTTCTGAAGTAGTGCCAAACCTACAAACACATTTTCTGTAATAGCAACAGAACCTCAACACATTCATATTTCTGTGCGTCTCAAGTACAGGACCACTTACCTATTATTGCACTGGCTTTTTGCCACTAAAAGTCCCCCCGTTGAATGGGTCAGTGTTAGCTCCATGTTTCATATCAATATGGAAGCTTTAAACTTAGTGAAGGCTAGAAAATGATGTCATGATTTCTTGATCCAATGGTTTAGCTTGCACTAAGATATCACTTAGGTAAAACAAACTGATGGGAAATGTCATGCTTTTCAATATTCTCAGCACCAACTTCTTCATATGGCAAATGTTTTTAACAAGCTGAAAAAGCTACAGTTGTAGATCACCAGCAGTTCTCAAACGAAGCTAGAGGCTTTCTTTGGTTATTTTTTTACGTTGTTTTGAACTTACGCACTCATTTTATGATCAACTTTTCCCAGTACCTGTCTTTAACTGAAATGCTTCTTCTCATCAGTGCTAATTTCACCCCCTTTCACTAATGATTTTTCTCAATACATAAATGTCACGAGCTCTCTTAGAAGCCTCTTTTCTATCATGAGTATTATGTTCAGGTTGGTACTCAAACATAGCATTCAATCACAGCATCAGCTCTGTCCTCCTTTTCCTCAGGTCCTGTGCAGTCACTGTTACTTCACATTTGCTCAACAGGACTAGATACACATTTATTCACCCTGACCCAAAAAGTAATACAGTAATACAACCTGTTCTCTTCGTTCGTTAGACAATCACTTGCTGGAGGTGATAGTTAGACAATCACCTACAAGAGGGCTGAGCTCAGCAGAAACTCTCCGGGCACAAAAAATAGCTTCCTATGGGAACTATTAAGGCTGGTGCTTCTGGTCTGTCAGCTCAGACAGACTCCCCAGGTGCAGCAGTTGGGCAGATGTGAGAGGCACAGAAAGCATTTACAGAGAAATGGTCACAGATTTGCTACTGGACACTGCCACAGCCATCCTGCAAGTGGGCCTCGCTGTAGCGGACCCCATGCTGCGGGGCTGAAACCCAAAAGATCTTTCTGGCAGTTGCATCATTCCTCAGACTGATACTGCCATCAGTTGAGTACAGGTACCTCCAAAACCAGTGAGGCCTGTTTGCACTAGGTGATGATTTGGTCCAGTCTACACAATCTTTCCTTCTTTTTTTTTTTTTTTTTTTTTTGGCAAACACTGTGTAGATGTAGATGTGTTGTAGATGATTATCCTTTTTAGTAAACAATGACTAGTTCCTCTATGAAATATCTCTCTGTCTTTAGACATGGGAAAACACACCAGCCAATGAGTGACACACTGGTTGGCAAGCTGAGCCTACAAAACAGTTGATTGATTTTCTTAGAAGCTCTTTCTTGCCTGGCTTCCAGTAATGCCTTTTGCTGGAAGCAAAGATCCTGAAAGATGCAGCAGCTTTGTAACAGATCTTCTTCCAGACTTCAACCTGAAGCTGTATTCTCCAGGTCATGATATTAATTGTGCTCAAGTTAGTTCAGCCTGATGGCTGGATCAAACCATATGTCAAGGGCTCACACCAATCCAATGACTACGTGTCTTTGCTGACAGTGCCATCTCTGTCACATCACCAGAGATGGGTCAGTCATATTTGCTCACAGAAATTGCCTTTTCTGTTTGTTTTGCCAGATTTTCATTTGTTGAGCTCATTGGGAAGCTCTTCCCCAATTTTGAACTGTTTCCGCATGACAGTTCAAAATCACCCATATTACCAGGGTATTTCCATTTTAATTTCTTTCTCAAGGTAATTTTCTTTTTACTTCTTTGAACCTGGCTTTCAGCTGGATTTCTGAATCTTCGGAGATCCAGAAAGCAAAACTTTATGAACCTCACCTGGCTTCTAATGCTGGTATTCTCTTTGGCACTTTCTGAGTGAATTGATGTGCTCCACAGACAGGGGGTTGTTTTGCTTCTCAGCTGGCATTCATCTGACTCAATAATTGCATCTACAAGGTGCCCATCAATCTCTGGGCAAGGCACCCCCAGCACCTTTTATTGTCAAGGAAGGAAAATACACTGTGATCTATCACATCTGAAAGTAGACCTTCACCTATGATCTGGTGAATTATACCTTAAAAGTACCGATTTCCCACTGATCAATTCAAACATGTCTCAGACAAAAACGTGTATGTCACAGTAATCTGAAGCTAGCAACATGAATCCACTTCTCCAGTCTCATTCTTACACAACCCCCAGCTCTTCCATTGCCTCGTTCTCCTTGGCTTCCCACAGTGGAGGATGCTCCCTATAACTGGCAATGTGGACTCAAAATAATTTTCACCTTTTGAACAGTGACAGTCCTGCCAGTCACACTGTGCAAGGAACATGCCTTTAGAGAGCAGACTAGAAATGCTGATCCCAATTACGCACCCAGGAGATAATCCCAGTTACCTCTGTACTGGAGTTCTGTTGAGCTCAGTGAGAACTTAAATGTACCCCAAGCATGCTGGGGTCCATCCAGGTGCCCCTCTTGAAGACAGCAGAGCTCATCACACATGTGACTGTGCCTACAGCCACCAAAAGAGGCAGGCTTTATGAGGTTGGCACCTTCTCCCATGCAGCATCTTCCCTAAGGGAGGCTTTGCATTGTAGTCAGCACAATAAACGGTCCCTAAATTATCTGTACCTGAGCCACAATGAAATCGATTCAGGGTGAAGAACTTTTCTAAGTGAAAGTTTTGCCTGATAATGGAAAAAATTATAGTCTAACTGGCCCTAAAGGTGGCTGGCATGTAGTAGAGAGGCCATGTTCTCTGGTTCCTACTGTACTAAATGCATCCTCTAGCTGAAAGAAAACAGTGATTATCAGAAAGTCAATTGTCATTCTGCCTCTTTAGAAAAATTCCCATTAAAGATAAAGCCAATTTTAATTAGATTAAGTATCCAATTACTGTAATTACATTTTTTAAAAATTCACATCATGAGGATGACCCTTTTAAAAAGGGTTACAAGAATAATTAGTGTATTCATATTAACCAAAATGTATTGGATAATATTTATACCCAGAAGGCAAAGTACATTACACATATTTCACCTTTGGGGAAAGCTTGCAAATGTTTTGGCAGTGGTATGAATATTTATAGGCAAGAGCGTGCTTTAGCAAGATTATATGAGAAAGCATTTATATGCTCACAAATTTTTACCCAAGGGTAAAGTATACATAAAATGTAGTGCAGAGATTATGGATATGCAAAGTACGATTTAAGCGGGGAATTTATATCAGTTTGTTTAATTAATTGGAGCAGAATACTACTTCCCTTGGTTTTTTTTGTGACAGAAGGCCCACAGAATTCAAGTCTGAGCTCTCCTTCTGCTGATCAATGACAGCAAGAAAGATGCACGGAAAGGGGCTTCCCTCTGCAAGGCATCACCTGGTCCATAGGTTAAAACATCCCCTTTAACGTGTTCCTGATCACACTGTGTAAGCAATCCATCTGTTACCTGATGTTACCTTATCAACTCACCACGGAGCTGGAAAACACGCAGGCAGCCTCTAGTCAGCACTGCTCATTTAGGGGCAAGTCCTCCAATTCTCAGATTGGGGAAGACTTGAAGATATGCCAAATAGGTTTGCTCATGCACAGAAGACAAGAAACCACAACCTCGTTCCAGGCTACCCACAGAAGGCACAGAGGATGTGACCCATTTCTACCGCTTAGGTACTGCACTGGCTTAGCGTACTGCAAGGACGCTAGCTGTGCACGCTCTCGTGCTGTGCACAAAATCCTCGCTGCGGACTAGCGAGCAACGTACCACAGAAGTCTTCCCAGCAAATACTGCTGGTGCAGCCTAACCATTGATTTTTGCCTGCTCTGCAGCACATCAACAGATTTGGGAATTACCAGGGCGTTACATTCTTCCTCAGAAAAAAGCTCTCAGGCTTTGGTGTTTGCATTTACCTAATACTGCAGCATTTGGCCCTTTACCACTAAGGTACTCTGTGATGAGAAGTATACTTGCAGCACACATGTAGACATCTTCCTAAGTTAGGTGAGAGAAGCTGTGATGGCACAGCTTTTGGCAGGACCTAGACACACAAGGTGGCTCTTGAGTCATTTGTTAGTTAGATTAAGAAATTTGATCCTAATTTACATTTATATCAAACATTGTTCATTTTTTCAGCAATTTCTATGTGGACAGTCAAGAATAAGCAAACAAACAAACAAACAAAAGATAGACTTAAAATGATTCATTCAATTTCTTTCATATTAATTTTATCTTCACTAAATTATCAGCAATCATACTCAAGCATTCATGCCTTTCCTGTTTTTCAGAGCCGTTGAATATTCTTTTACATAATCCGTAGTTTGGTATTCATTAAGCCATAGACTATGGCTCCAAGTAGATGCTCTTTGTGCAGATCTTTACCTACACACGTGAAAAAAGTTCAAGCTTCTGAAGATGACCCTTCCCTTATGAAAGGAAAAAGTTACAATAAGTTGCAAATATTTGTGCAAATGAATGGTTGCTTCAATGCTGATATTGCCAGAGTGGATAGTACCATGAACGCGTACAATTTCCACATCTCACACTGTCATTTCCTGGGTTTTGAGCTTTCTTGCAAAATAAAGTAGCCCAAGAATATCCTTAGGAACAAAGCATAAAAACAAAGGAAAAAAAAAAAAAGTCTGATTCATGCTGGATAAATTGTCTTTAAAAACTTTTCAACATTTCATTTTCAACATTTGTCCCATGATAAGGAGAAACTGGGAGAGGTAAGCATGGGATAGCAGAGAGGCAGGTAAGTGGGAGAATATCAGAGTTAAATAAATAAGAAATTAAATTCTAATGTTCCTTTCCAGAAGTTCAAAATAAATCATCTGTTGGAGATTGCTATCGATACCTGCTGAACACCTATTATACTACCCAGAAAGTATTTTGCTATGTAAGTGTTGTTTCTGAATACGATAAAGGCTATACTTATATCAGTTTGGAAACATAAATCAAAATATTTATGAATACTAGCATTTATGAGGACATCATTCCGTGAAAACATCTCTTTCTATGTGATGGCAAACTCATTTCAAAGCAATCTAAATACAGAGAAGTCCACTTCATGAGGTTGACCTTTTTGAGGCCCGTGTGAGCAACCAGTCCATTCATGGTACTCAGACTGTGATCTGAAAAACACATATTTGGATCAGAATATATTTATGGTATTTTCCCTTTCCAGAAAGTAAAATAATCTAAAACATCCTCTTGATCTTCTTTGTTAGGGTGCTATTTTCACGGTTGTTTTTTATGATTAGAAACGGGTCTACAGCAAGCTGAACCAGAAGGATTTCACCTGCAACTTCCACAGACAAAGGACTGGACCTGTTCCTTTTGTGAAGCCGAAGACTCGTACCCTAGGCTTCCCCTGCAGAAGTTCTGTATTTGGCTGTAGAAGAAAAATGGGCTTTATCAAGTCCTCCTTTTTTTAAAACATAACTCTTGATGATTGAAGACTTCACTAAGAGTCATTACATCTATGCAGTCTCTGTGTATAATCCCGGTATTAAATTCCTTGCTTTGTCTTTGAGCTGCTGTTAGGCTTCTTGAGTGGACATGGACCAAGTGTCATGCCGGGATCAGAAAGCCTGTGATTCCACGTGAAACGGTAGGTATAGAACATTGGTCTCCCCATTCCTCCTTGGCTCTGAATGGTGTGGGGAAAGATACTGAAAAAACTGCCATAAGCATTTGTTTATTTCTTCCAGTGACCTCCTTAGGAAGAAGATAAGCATGGAAAGGCAATCTGCTTCATCCAAACCTAACCACCAAGGAGACCTCCAAATACCTGCATTTTGAATCAACTGCCTTGACTACGCCCAGGGCACTTATAATGGTGAAAGCACCCTTGGACAGTTGCAGCTGATGCCTGAAAGGCTCAGGTGGTGGTGCCGCTCTGCCAGTCACTGTTTGTCTGTCCTACACACCCCAAGAGTTACAATGGAAAGAGAAGTGATCCCCAGGAGTGCTGTGCCAGGCCAGTGGTGGTCTCCCTGTGGTCACGGAAGGTTGTTTTGCTTTTGGCTTAAGGACTGATGCTTTGGGTAACTTCAGCATCATCAGCTGCTGAAGACGACTGTCCTAAACAACTGCAAAATCTGACCACCGTAGTATGCTAAAAAGCTTTTTCTCTTCAATGAAAAGACCAAAGCTGCTGCTCATGGTAGTGCATCATTGCCAGAGAACAACAACATATTTTTCATGACAGATTGAGTGAATTATTTGTTGTTAGTGGACTGATGACACATTTCTCATCGGGGAGATGCTCCTTTTGATGCCCTTACCTGCTAACTTTGCCACTGCAGGCATCAAGAGCTGCTGGCAAGTTTAGGAAAGAGGCCTAGCCACCGAACTGATGTTTCCCACCATTCCTATTTCCAGGAGCAGAGCACGGAGTCCCAGAAGTCCTATTTTGAGGTGCCTGAGAACTGGTGAACAAGTGGTGGGTGAAGGAGCTGTGAATCATAGAATCATAGAATTATTAAGGTTGGAAAAGACCTCTGAGATCATCCAGTCCAACCATCAACCCAAAACACCATGTCTACTAAACCATGTCCTGGAGTGTCACATCCACATGTTTTTTGAACATCTCCAGGGATGGTGACTCCACCACCTCCCTGGGCAGCCTGTTCCAATGCCTCACCACTCTTTCAGTAAAGAAATTTTTCCTAATATCCAATCTAAACCTCCCCTGGTGCAACTTGAGGCCATTACCCCTCGTCCTATCGCTGGTTACTTGGTCAAAGGGACCAACACCCTCCTCACTACACCCTCCTTTCAGGAAGCTGTAAAGAGCAATAAGGTCTCCCCTGAGCCTCCTCTTCTCCAAACTAAACAACCCCAGTTCCCTCAGCTGCTCCTCATAAGACTTGTTCTCCAGGCCCTTCACCAGCTTTGTTGCCCTTCTCTGGACACGCTTCAGCACCTCAACGTCCTTCTTATAGTGAGGGGCCCAAAACTG
>VZTL01016718.1:28837-46635 GCA_013400535.1 Scopus umbretta
AAAAAAAAAAGTGTGACTCCAAACATGTATTTTGAAAATACCAAAGAACTATGACATTTTTGCTCTGCCAGAAAAATGATCACATCTTGATTGAATACTTTACTTTCTCACTTCCTTTTCCAAGATGAAATGTCAACTATTTTAAGTAAAATCAGAATATTACTCAACCACAAAATCAGAAAAAAAACCTTGATGCCAGAGCTGTCATCAAAAAGGCACATTCCAGTTATGTACTTGCAGTTTTACTATTAAGAAAACAGTGATTAAACCCTTCCAAATGCTTTGCTGCTTAATGACACAATCACTAGCATGTTATTAAAGCTCAACACTCTGGCATTCCAGTCATTGTATCTGCAAACACTAAAACATTATGCAATGAGAAAGCAATCCTTTTATTGAAACCAAGGACATCTAATTGTGACAGGTGAATGTTTTATCTACAGAGATGAAATCCATATACATACTATTTTTATACAGTCTTCAAGTTCCATTTACACAATTTGCTCATTTAAAAGGGCTTAACAGTCAATCAGGAGTTCAAGTATGAAACTCCATAACAGAAAAAAATTATATTGTGTTATTGAAGTCAACTAGATAAACAATACCTTCTGATTATGATGATATCATTATGTGCTTCATGACTAACAGCAAGACAGAAAACATTCACCTGGTTTCATATTCAAAATACTTGCTGAGATTCATGTATAAATGGATGAATGAACAGAAGGGTAATTGTGTATTATTTTAATATAATGAAGTCAAAATTATTCAAATGAATAAGAAAAAAATGTTTCTTTGTATCTTGTGTGGAGTTCTGCCTTACTGAATTTGTGTTTGCTTATGTCAGTTTGTAGCTGACAAGCTACCAAAAAAAAAAGGTATAAATACAGAGTCAACTCTGTAGAGGACTCTCCATTCTTTTGCAAGCAAACTGTCACAATATTATGCTCATTAAAAAGCTTTTGAAAACTAATAGCTATGTGAAACACTAGACTTAATGACTTGAAATAAATATCATGCAATGAAGCTGTTTAAATCACTGTAAAAACAAACCTCTTAAACAGTAGAAGCACATACACCAAACAAACAACAGAGAACCTGTGTTCACTGAAATCACTTGCAGTCTTGCCACTGACTTCATAAGAACTAGATCAAAATAAAAACTTTCACTACTTTTTTATTTCCTTTTGTATTGAATCTTCCTTTATTTTCTTGCTATACCCAGCCAAAGATTGACTCCTCCTAGAGAAAAAAGATGACAAAAGTGGTGCATTCCCTTTAACATAAAAAAGTCGGATATGAAGTGTGACAAACAAAGACTCTATTCAGATTCTTCAGATTTTTCTTTAGATCATCACAGAAAGATTTAGCTGAAGAAAAAGGCAAAAATCCACCTCCCGTCCTTGGGAATGCACACAGCCCTTCCTGCTGAGGACTGAGCTATTCTGCTTCCCAAACGTGACAGAAATCTTGAAAAACATTTCAGCCCAATGTCAGTAATACTGAAGTATACAACTGGCACTTATTAATAACATTAAACAATACCATTGTGTCTTTTTAATATGATTATTTTGTTTATTTTAGCATTTAAGCTTGCTTGGCAACTAATGGACTACATACATACCCTATCCAAGTAGGATGCCTCGTTCTGTGAACTTTGTTTCATATCATTGCCTGTGGGAGAACATTATGTGGAGGCACATCGTCATTTTCAGTCACACTGAAACTAATCTTAATTGCAGAATTCCAAGGATTAAATAGGCAGCATTAGAATTCAAGTAGATTTTTTTTTCTCTCAAGATAACTATCTATAGAGGTAATAAAATGCAGCATTAATTTGTTAGCTTTATTAATCTAGTTTAAAAAAAGATAAAAATATTAAAATGAACCCAGTTTATTCAGATTTGTTGATCCACATCTAAATGTCTGCTAGAATTATTCCGTTTACTTCTTGTTTAATGAAAAATTCAGATGAGTAGGAGACTTATCTCCTTGATTTGATGTTGTGCAAAATCTGCTAATTAGAAAGAAGGTATTAGAATTGATGGTTTTCACCTAAATAGAGCTTAATAGTAGAGTCTCAATTAAAGCTCCTGAAAAATGGAGCACAATTACAATTAAGGATAGAGTAAGTGTTGGCAGGGGGGTTGGTTGGTTGTTTTTTTTTTTTAAAAAAAAAAGCAGCACACTGCATATCCATAACAGAAAAGAGGATTAGCAGCCATTATGTTGAGATGGTAAATCCACATAGGAGATCTTTTGTATCAGCAGAATTATTTGCTTTTTTACAATAACTTGAAATTTTGGAGGCAATCTCATATTAAAGGTTTTCCCTTTTCTGTTTTTTTCCTTTTTCTTAAAAGCAAGCAAACAAAAGTCCTGGAAGACTTTTTTCTTCAGTGACTGCTAAGTCCTACATACACATTAATAGCTGTGCACAGAAACTTCTGCAATGATCTGAGCTGCAGGAGAAAGTACATGGAAGCTGCTTGTTCAAAACCTTTAGATTAGGTAGAGAAGCACAGTGTTACAATGGCTTCTGCAACAGGTGCTATAGAGGAAAAAGTCCTGTGAAAGACACGCACGCCCTCTGCCAAACGTCTCCTGGCTAGCAGGAACAGATGAGTTCAGGAGGAAGGGTGCGCATGCCCAACCCTGTGGAATTGTTATATATCATAGGTGCTCACTTATACAGCCATGAGTCAGATGTAGTGTTAAGGTTGCAAATAAGTACTCGCATTACCACAAACAAATGAGCAATACTATGGATGAACTATTCACCACACAAAGAAGCAGACAGAATTTTAATGGGTGACAAAGATGAGAGAATAAGGATTATCAGAACCAGGAAACAGCTTCCATATGAGGAGAGATTTAGTAGACTGGAACTTCTCAGTTTAAGAGAAAGAGAACTAAATGGAAACATGACAGAGGCCAATGGAATCATGATTGGTATGAAGAATATGAATAGCACATAATTAATACCCAGCATCTCATAATAACCAAATTAATCAGGAATTGGTTTTAAAGCAAACAGAAGAAGTGCTTTTCCACATAATGCAGAATATTTGCAGACTAATTGCAGAATATGTTGTTGCAGCATATTGTGGAATTTCTTCTACTATTCCAATAACATCCACTGTAGGTCGCAGAGGACATCATTTGGGGCAGACAGATTTCTGTTTTGAATGAGAATTGCATTTCTTTTGTTCTCATGAAGAAAATTTTTGTGGGAGTATTTTCTTGTCATGTATGTGGAAATCTAATCAGTATGCAACATACAGAGTTTTCCAAAAATAAGGTACTCGCAACAATGGACATACATTTTGGTATATACCCTAACATGCCTACATGTGGAAAACTTGTATCAATGCAAATGTAAGTTAGGCAGAGGCACTGCGGGTGAATAT
This sequence comes from Scopus umbretta, assembly GCA_013400535.1. NCBI lineage: Eukaryota > Metazoa > Chordata > Aves > Pelecaniformes > Scopidae > Scopus > Scopus umbretta. The sequence continues at coordinate 32,248 of VZTL01016718.1, forward strand.
GCCATTTTTTAACTTGCCTGGTAACTCTTCATAGATTAATATATTCTTTTTCCTAAAAACTCATCAGACTGTGAGGCTAGAAATTCAATTACATTTGTAAGCGTACACTGTAGTATCTTAAATTGTACAGCAACTACAGTGGCTCTAATTGAAGTTGTCTCAATGCAGAGCAACAGTTTTAATTCCCAAGATATTTTTCAGTAATGAAATAGCTGTATTCATGGCACAGTATGAGAACATGTTTGATGGTTATGTTAAATTTTGTGCTACCTTTGGGGAGTATCTAATTTATGTATTGTCTGTATGAAACCAACCACTATTTTCCTATGTGAAAAAAATAAATTATTATTTATACAAATACTGCCTTAAACTGATCTGTGAATAACAGTTTAATTACATATTTCACATGTTCAGAAAAACTTGCAGACATTTTATGTTCATGTCTTTAATGTTAGAATGCAGCAAACACTTCTGCTATCCTTCCTTCAAATTAATACATATAAGACCCTCAATGAAACACAAGGGTTTTTCAAATATGGCTACAAGTGTCTAAAGTATGCAATGAATTCCATAATTTGTGAGTTGTAAAACCTACCACCCAAAACAAACAGCTGAATGGACCTTAAATCTAAGTATCTTAAGTCAAAGTACTTGTATTAATAATTTGTTTTCTCTAGTAAAATAAAACATTATCAGTTCATTGCCTACCTTCTCCGTTAAACTGACTGCAAGTCAAGAGTCGACTTCTGAATTTTTCATTTTCTTCAAGCATTTTTGAAATTACTTTCCAGACCTTATGCCAGACTTTGGACTGAAAGATAAAATTGAACTTTCTCAGTGAAGCATATAAAGTTTGCATTAAAACATCTATAGGGCAGAACTTTGAATTCTCCAGCACGACTATGAAGTCCAACTGTTTTTTTCTTGAGGATTGGGAAGGGGGAGATGTGGAGGAGGAATATATATGTGGGATATACTAGATGAATGACCTCTATTTAGAAGTCAAAACCCATAAATTACTCCATGATTTTCCACATGAGAGATCCTCTTCCTTTCTTGCCTAGAACTCTTGTTTATCCAGGACTTGTGAAGTGCCCTTCTAGATAAGAAGAGCTTATGACAACCTGTGTAGAGCCATTAAACTCTCTTCAAAGTCATCCAAAATGGGGGAGAAAATAAGATTGCTTATTTTTCCCGAAGCAATAACTTTCCCATGTAATCCCTCAACAGCAGCATAATTCAGACCCCATGCTCAGATTCCAGAATAGCAACAGCCTTGCCTATTTCATATCAAATCCATATTAATCTGGTTTATAGATGTTGATGACCTTTATTTTAGAGGCATAAAGCCCCTTCAATAGTCGGCACATTTCAAACTTGCGCATTGAAAATATTGAATTGGAACTGTTGACAAAGGCATTCAGACAGAGAGGCAGCCTAACAAATATAAATGGCTGTTAACATGCTAATGTTACCACTTTTGCTGGTCCATGAAACTAGTTCAAATCTAAGGATAATTCCTTTCACATGGACATTTATTGCTAAAACACAATACATATTCCTCATTCTTTTTGAAGACTATTTAATGTACTAGAACAGCAATATTACTGTATGTTAGTAGCTCCTCTGAAGTCAGTAGTATTTTGCTGGTTTTAAATCAAGTATCTGTGACATTACTATATTATAGTCTAGCTGATTACTTGTACTTCACACATTACAGAATACCATAATAAGTTACTGTTTTAATAAATGTGCCTTTTAAAATTTCAAGCATTTGTGGAACTACTGAATAGGAACAGAAATACATTTGTGAAACAGAAAGTAATTTCGTATTGCTACTAGGATAGTGTTATTACCTCTGAATCTTGCCTTTGCTTATTTGTAACCTGTGGGATTTCTTTGCTTAAAACAGAAGAGGAAGAGGAGAGCTTTTCCCTGCCAGGTTTCACCCAACAAGGTGTGCAGCACTCTGGCCCCAATCCAGCAAAGCATTTCAGTATGGGCTTTAAATCAACAGCATACTCTCATTTTTCAAGGTGAGCACACACTTAAGTGCTTCATTGACTGAGAGCCAGAATTTTAAAGCCTCCAGAGAGGGAAAATAATACCATTTTTCTTTTCTATAAGTATGGTTTTCAGTAACAGACTACCAATTCAATCTTTTAATCTCCTTCGTGCTCTCACATAGACATATACAGAACAAGCAGGAAGCGATTTTTCTCAAAAACAAAGGCAGCTAATTCAGCTCCCACATTTTATACCTTTTGCTTCTTTCGTTTAATTACTTTACCAACATTTCTTGAAGGGAAGGGAAAGTCAAAGGTGTCCACCTTATCCTCTCGAAGATCACCTAGGAAGACAGTTTAGAAAGCATATTCCGAGTGTTTACAATATACTCCAGAGGAAGCTGCAGATTCCCCATCTTCCAGAGGGATACTTATTTCTGGTCCCAGAAGGTTACAGGACATCCCATCCTCACATCGTGCTGACTGTCATCTTGCTTATTTTTTCCATTATAAACATGGCACAAGAGGGCGTCTCGCAAACAACTTTCAAAACTGCACAGCAACCAAAAATTAAGACAACAGGCTTCTGGGCAATACAACTAGCTTTTAATTCCCTCTTTTTCCCCTGGCTATGGCAGCTACTAGAATTCTGCCTGAGCTCAAAGAGGAAATGGTGAGTAGACTGAGGCAAGAAACCAGACAAATCACCTCTGCCAGCACTGAAAAACAGAAGCAAGAAGGGCAGGTTGATCTTGCGGACTCAAGACACATATAACCACAAGGAGGAAGGACACAGGTATCTTACCAGCAGGGTGAAGACAGCAGCTTTCCAGGGAGCTGCTGGACAGGCAGGGCAGGGCATGAGCTGAGCAAAAGGGTGACCCATGTGGGGATGCTGAACACGGTCATAGCCACAGGCTTGTCCCCTGCCACAGCAGGGCTTCAAGGAAACCAGCATCCTCCACGCCACCACAGCCCCACCAACAGATACCCAAGGCAGCCACAGCACAGGAGCAAGGCTTCAAGTTACCGATAGTCACAGGCTGCCTCCGAGACACAGGTTGGCATCGCTTAGGTAATAACGCAGCAGAACTGGTGGTTTTAATTACAGACTAATGTAACATTTCACTTTGTCATCTTTAGAAAAATGCCTTTTAGGAGGAGGGGAAAAATAAGAAGAAAATGAAAACATTTCAAAAGCAACAAGTTAGTAAATTCAGCACCATCTTATCTGTGTCACCCATCATTTCCAGCTCACACACCAGCTTCTTCTCCAGAAGCCAGGTCATGTTCTCCATTTTCACTCCATTTAATCCTGTGCAGCAGAGCTATGTTTCATAACAGATCACAGTCAGTGGAAAACTGCCTAATATTTTTTGTTTGCTTTTTTTAAAAAAAAGCACGCACACCCATGCCCATCCCAACTTTCTTTGGTCCCAGCCACAAAGAATGAAAATTAAGAAACATCTTCAGGCTTTCACAGCAACAAGGGAGCCAGCAGCGCAGTGGCTCTCTGGTTAGGCGGGAATCTTCTGAGAGGAGGCGGAAAGGACCCAGAAGTTCAGTGTGTAATAGAGCAGCCTTGTTGGACATAGCTTATTTCTGGCCTTACTGCTATCACAGAAAGGGACGGGGAAGGCTGCACTGCAGGCAGCCGCCTCACGGGGTGGAGACACCATAGCTCAGCAGTGTAAGAGTTTGGGGTAAAAATATTAAATTTTTCACACATGTGAGTTTAACACCATGTTCCACCCCCTGACTAAATAATCAGTCCGACTGTACTAGGCACATTAACAAAAAAAATTGTGCCACATTCACCTCTCAGTGTGCACAGTCTGACTGCAAAGGAAGACCCTGGCACTGCAGGAAAACGGATTCCCACCAGAAAAGGAGGACATGGCAGGGGCTCAGCCCTGTGCTCTCCCAAGCCCAGGCACACAGAAGTCCTTGGGGCTCAACGACACGTACCGTGACGGCGACGGACAGTCTTCGCCATTCCACAGCTCCCCACTGCCTGCGCCCTGCCACCAGCGGCGGGCGGCCCAGGGCCGGCCTTGTCCCCTGGCGCCGGGGCAGCCCTCAGCCCCCCAGCCTCCCCTGTGGGGCTCGGCTGGGAAAGCGGGGGCCCAGCCCGGCCCGCCTCAGCCTGTCGACAGCCCCTGCCATAGCGGATGATGGAGCCGCAGCGGTGGGAGCCAAAGCTGTTGACATAAACGAGCTGCATGCGCGGCCTCCCCTGTCTGCGGCCGGGCTCCATCTGCGCTGGGGCAGGACGGCGGCGAGGCCCCGCCGAGGCAGGGCGCTGAGGAGGGCCGGGGGCTCAGGGGAGGAGCCCCGGCCACCACACCGCAGGGTGCACGGCCCCGGCGACCCCTTCCTCTGGGCAGTAATGGGGGGGACACCAGCAGAGCACCCCTCCTGCCTCGTCCTGCCTGATCACCGTCGTCCCTTTTCAGTGTCCCAGCTGGATGGTGAAAAAGGGAGAAATAACTGTTCTCCGAGCTTGAAGGAAGACAAGCTTAGTGCAGGATAGGAGGAGGCCTTCTACCATCCCAGTCTCTCTCTCTCTCTCAGACACACACACACAGTAGTAACCTGCTCCACAAGGTTGCTTTTGGCCAGCATTAGTTAAGGTTTAGCACAAAGTAAGCTGCCTGAAGTCATATATTAATATATTTCATGCAAGTTATTTTATCAATAAAATGGTATACGGGACTCCAGTCGGAAGGCAGTGATGTATTATTGTCTGTCTCTGCTACGATTTACAGACGAGGAAGAAGTGACATCTCTCTGATGCAGTTCCTGCATTGATATAATGAATTTTCACACCAGTGTACTCCAAAAAGCTTAACTGCTAGTGCACGTTTGGGTGGCTCCAGCCACCTGGTGAACAACATTGATGAAACATTAGTTTAAATACCTGTTGTCGTTTTGTCCCTCAAGCAACAGCAGGCACACATGCACATCGTGTGATACCGAGAGGACGCCCATCTCAGTCAGGAGTCCTTGCCGTGAAGGTGCTCCGAAGTGACATGCCCCACTGCAGCAGCAGGTTCGTGAGATATGGCCAGCGACAAGGGGGTTTTCCTCAAACTTAAAAGCACAAGCCCCATTCATTTTTGCTTTGGCACTGAAATACTGCTCCGTATGATTTCCCAGAGTTTCAGCACACGTAGCTGTTCAGAGGAAGGAAAGCATTATGAATTAGAAAGAATAAATTCTACTTGAAGACTTTTTTTTTTCCCCATTGTTTTAGCAGCACCAGCAATATGAATGATGCTGACAATTTGTCGCCCTTGCGAATGGATCTGACAAGACCACGAAGAAATCCGGAGTCTTTCCCCAGCCTTTGGACGAGGCTGAAAATCCCCAGGGTCCCAGGGCTGCTGTCACCTTGTCCCCTCGGCAGGGCAGGGTGCTGTGCAGACGGACCCCACGAGGTGGCAGCCTTACCTACGGAACAAGCCTGTGTCCCTGCTCCTGCAGCGACCTGCCATGAAGACGGGGACTCCAGGGCAGGGGAAAAACCCGCAGCACTCTTCTGCGAAGCGTCCCAGGATTTCCAGCTATTTTATACACTGCCAGAAAAAGGGCATTTTGTGTATGCGGTTGAAAAAGAGGAAAACGATTTCCAGACGCACCGCCTGGCAATTTGCCAGAGTAATTTGTTATTTCCCAATGATAAAAGGGCGTCTACTGCGTGCTCCAAAGTGTAGCGGCTAAAAAGGAGGTCACAGGTATGATGCAACCACTGAATCAGTAGCGTGTGATCTCCAAAAAAACACCAAGCACCAGGAACTCTGTCCTCCTTTGCAAAGACCTGAGCTAACAAATTGGCCTAGTGAGGTAGCAGCCAGCGAGTTCAATTGGGGGGCATTAAGCCCAGAGAGAGGCAACCGAGTAGCTTCATCAAAAACTGATCCTGGAGCACAAACGTTGTCATGTCCATTAATCACAAAGCCCTGATAGAGAAAGCATGCCTTTTGCTGAGTCCGTCAGACTCAGTCCATACCACAAAATAACCCTGAACACACTCCCATAAACCTGAACAGCGCCCATTTTCATTCCATGACTGTCTTCGCACTGTGCATGAACACTTGCTGCTCTATCTTCCCGACCAGGAGTTCCCTTTGCCAACTGGCAGGCTGCTTCCTTCCTATGGCCCCGTCAGGGCATCAGAGCTGCCAAATCAGTGGTTTTCTCAGCATCTGTATTTATGGAATATGCTTCCACCCTGCTCATACAAATACACATGCCTTGTGTGGCACATTTTGTCCACTTTTCCCAACATCACATTGCCAGGACTTTGATTTCAAATGCAAATTCAGCTCAGATCCCTTTTAGGATCTATTTACTACTGACAACACCACCAACCATCTATGAGCAGTCTGCAGAACTGGAAAACTCAGCTATTTAGCTGCACACTGTTCTTCATCCTCCTTTCCACATGTGTGAATTGACTACCAGCTAGCCACCATTTCTGTATTTGTCACTTTGAACAAACATCTCAGTTTTTCACCACATCTTCAACTACCTAGTTAAAAATAGAAGAGATTCTAGCTTTCAGTCTCCACCTCATCATGCCGTTTGTTTTGTATTCAAATGTCAGCTTCTCCAGCTCAGAACTCGCATTGTTTCCAGAATTCTATTGTTTCCATTTTACTTTGATCGAATATGCATTGTCTTCCATTAATGTTGAGTAACATTTTAAAATAAGGTAGGTTTTATGTAGCAAGCCTACAGCTTATGCCAAAGAGAAGGAAGGAAGGAGTTGACGGGACATTGCTGCATGCACATTTAGTGATTCCCTAGTGATTCCCTGCAACAAGGAAACTCCTTAGGCTGTTGGAGATTTGTTTTTCTATGAGGGTTCTTTGCAATGGAGTTAAACGAAGTACTCATGTGATTCAACATAATTCAGGCAAGGTAGATTGCTTATTAAGTATTACATTATCTTGATCAACTGTGAATTGTGAATACATCTGAAATACAAATCTTAACACTGTTAACAGGGGTTTTTACATGGAAAGTATGCTAATTCTGACAACAGCTACAGTCAAACCTTGTTAATTATACCCTCAGCAGTAGCACAAACAACTACTGTATCTCCTTCATTTTCACAGAATATTTAATAAGAGTCACTGGAATGGGGTTTTTTATTAGAAAGTGGTTACTTTACAGAACACACTGGGGACCATTTATTAGTATAACTAGGAATCATTATAAAAACAAAACTCACCACTTCTGGTAAATTGAAGCAATGCATTATGCCTTCAGTTTTTGCTTACTTGTAAAATTTCATAATTTACAATGGCTCTCAGTTAATTATGTAAGCAACAACACAGTGCAGCAGAGAGATAAAATGGCCAGCTGCCATTTTAACACACCTGCATTTCATATTAATGAACCTGCATATCTCAGATTGCTTTACAAACCATACATGTGGGAATCACTTCATCCACACCAGTCATAAGGAGAGGCATATTTTCCCATTCCTCCGTGCTGCGCACAAAAATATTTAGCAGACTATAAACTAAGTTTGTGACATAAAAGCCTGAGCCTCCCCCTGAGATATTTTCAAATCACTGAGAAGATCCACAGACTTTATAATCAAAACCCAAGTCAATGAGGCTGAAACCCTTGGCTTAGAAAAATTTTGTGTTTAAATAGACATTCCCAATCTGAAATAAAACAATGGGGGAAACTCAAAAAGGCAAAATGATCACTGAAGATAACACCAGAATTAAAGTCTTATTTCTGAGAAAGATTTGTAGATCAGTAGATAACAGCAAAAGGCAGGTAAGGACTTCAGTTTCTCCGATGTCGTTGTTCCACACAAGTGTGCAAGGTACTGGTATTTAATGATGACATCCTTTGTTTCCAAATCAGAGACAGTCAAACTTTACCTTGGCTCTTTCAAATTTCAGGCTGCAGGGACTATAATATTAAATGTTACTACTGCTCTTCTGGGGAACGTGCAGTTAGACTCGACGTGAACAAACAGATGGGGAAGTTTCATCTTACCTGCAATAAACCTCCAGATATCATTCTCTCACACCCTGGAAGAATGCTGGTTCAATGCAGAATATAAAAAGCAAAAACCACTAAACCATCCTTAGATTCAGCAGTAATGTAGCTCTTGCAAGACCCTCTGTCCAGGCACAGGAAGCTCACGTTTTCTTAGCCTCTCTTCTGAAATCTAACATGATCTCAGGCCAAAGTATGCCTGCAGGCTAATGTAATCATCAATACATCTGTCTGCATATACAACACAGTACTATTTAGCTACAGTATAAATACCACTGAACTTCCTCAGCAGTAAGTCCACTTTTTAATTGTACTAGGGGCTTTGCAGAACAGTTCCAGATACGGAACATTCACTCCCTCCCTAGCCCCAAAGACATAAGGATGCTGCCAGAAAAGGAACAGAGCAGGGCTTCTGTCTCTAAGGATTGCTAGCTCTGCAGAGAAAATTGAAGCAGTCACTGCTTTGTTCTGCCATCACATTCCTCCAAAGACATCCCCCTGTAAAAGCAACCCTTGAGCAACTTTTCTTGCCACTGACTGAAGAGCTGAGTTGATTCTGCCAGTGTGTCCAGAGCAACATCTGCCTGTGAACAGCTGGCCCACTGAAGCAAAGCTGGGGGCTACTGCCTGCTGCTTACAATGAGAACGTTCCTCAAAAACCTAAGAAATCACATTTAACTCACTGAAAGAAAATTCAAAAACACTTGGCATGAATGTACTCCATACACAAACCACTACTAGGCATGTGCTTAAAGTGACAAGCACTATGTTGAAAAATGACACTTTTCAAAATTGACAACTTAATGCTTTCACATGCATAGCAAGGCATAAACAATCACTAAGCCAACTGATCCTGGCTCATGAGTCAGCAGCAGTGTGAGATGGTGATTTATATTGAGCAAACATTTTCTCAAACGTTGGGTTGGAAAAGGTTGGCAGAAACTTTTTTTTTTTTTTTTTAAATGCCTTGCTCTATGTGTGAATTGCTACCCTTCCACAGATTACAAAACTGTGTTAAGAGTTACTACGGCACACAGCGTGTGTCAACTGCATCTACACTATCGGCCTGCCATTTAAGTAGAATCAATGTTCTTCACTCCCATGAAAAGCAAAGGAACTCAACCTGCTATACAATTTTAGAACAAAAAAATGCCGCATAGCTGAGAGTAATAAAACTAAGTCAATTTTAAACATTAAGATTAATGCAAAACTAAAAACATGTTCTCACGGTTACCCTTTACCTGCATTGTGTTCAGAGGACTTAATCTCAGCTTTCATGACTCACCAAAATTACATTTCAGGATGAAAACCACAATCAGACACAGACCCTATATATTTCCATATTTTATATATACAAGAAGGATGGAAAACATTTGACTAGCGAATTTTGTGAAGGAACCTTACAAGAATAGTACCATGCTACGGTCTCCCAAGCTTCATAAACAAGGTGACTAAGGGAGCTTCCCTTAGTGACAGATACATTCAAATAAATTAGCATTTAGTATCAAATTGTCTCTCTGACAAGCCCTACAATATGTTCATGTGTCATGAAAACAGGTGATATCTGATGGCATTAATCAGAGCATCAAGTCCCAGAAAGACTTTCACCCCATCTTAAATGGGGAGCTCTGTAACATATTTAGAGCACCGATTCAACCCCTCCACCCCCTGCAATTTCTGTAACTGCAAAGACAGCTGCAAGTATATTCTTATCCCAGAGGCTGTTTTTCATACTGACAGACTGAATCAGCTGATTTTACACAGAGGAAGAGATGTCAGTGTTTCTTCCTCATCTATCCTTTCTGAGGCTATTATTTGTCTTAGATTTCCTGCAGGCAAGCAATGTGCATTTTGGACTGTGGCTGAGTGGGCTTTCATAGCACTGAATAAACAGCAGCTGGAGAATCGGGACAGACAGTAGAAACTGTCCAACGACGACTTGACAGCTAAGAGACTCTCTTTAAAATACACCTTAGCCTTTAAATGTGTACTAGATAGGTTATATCCATCTCCACCCAAATGGATTTTCTTCACTGATGTGGAATGTAGCAGTTCATTTAGTGAAAGGAGCACCCAAGAGAAAGCTGGTGGCTGACGGTACTCGACGAGCAGTTTGTACTGAAAGAAAATAGTTGAGATTCATGTACTGTGGAAATTCTGAAATTCCACCCAGCAGGCATACCTCCATCTTTTGGAGTCTGCCTGTAGCATTTATTTAGAGTTTCAGGACAAACTGAAACCCAAAAGGGATTTGTTATATCATCTTTCCTAGGAACTTACTTCTCAGCAATTCAGAATCAGCCAAGGCCATCCCTACACCAAGACGGATTATTTTTAGTTTTGAATGCTCCAGACTTTTGGCATTTCACATTATTGAGTTGAAATTTTTAGCCTCTGCCTATCTAATAAAATTTCATTTATTAAACATTCAACAAAGTATTTTGCAATCTTTGCATAGGAAATTTTAGAATGAATATACACATCCCCAACTGTAAATCAGATGCTATATCCTGAAGCACCTCCAAGTTTATAGCATTTGTGAGCTGCAGTCGGTTAGGGAGTGCGTTGTTTGTGAAGGACATTGCTAATTCCACCATCATGGCATCAAAAGACTTAAAACCCGATTCCAGGACCAAATTTTAAGTCTATCATACTTGTTAAGAAACATTATAGATAAACCACTGATAAGCACATTCTTTCTAAAAGACCATTTGCACTTGAAAACAATGTCAAGAACTTGTTATCACATTGGGAGAGGCTGAACTATGACTATTTCCTAACAAGACCAACACAGAGAACAAAGAGATAATGCTTCCGTTACCGGCCAAGTCACACGCTAAAAACTGGTCAATACTGTCTGGTACTGTTTGGCTGGCACAAAACGCAGCACTGAGGAATTCATTATTCACTGGGCAGACAACGCCATCTCTAGCCTCTGTATTTTTCATCCAAGGTGTACCAGCATCTTCTGTTTATTTTTAAATAGCCATTTTAAGGGATTGGAAGTGTCTGCATGGAGTCACCAGCGAAACTTTTTATTCTTGTTAAAAACTAGTTTCCAAAGGCATTAGCTTCTAAGTTTGCATCATCTGAAGCCAGTGGGAATTGAAGTGATTAGCATCTTGCAGAACTAATCCCATTATAGCTCAATTCCGCAAGATCTGCATTTCCTGAAGCACCCACAGAAAAGAATGATACTCAACATCTATTTAACATTTACACCACCATTCCTTAGATGATGGCACAGAGATTAGCAGCTCAGGCGCCAACAGCAAAGCGCTGGTCAGTGCAGTGGGCACAGTTTGATTCCTACTGCAGTACTGTAGGGCAGTGCTTTTGGGCAGCAGTTTTTTCTCACAAGGTACGTGGGCATATCCAACTCATGGTTCTACTTAGCACAGCTACTTCCAGACCAATCAGAATTACACTTCATTGTAGCTTAGCTGTTTGTACCAAAGTAAGAAAACCAACAAAGTCTGGGGAATTCCTACTTACTGAGGATGCAAAACTCTCGAATCCCTCATGCTCCGTTCCTGCTGAATAGTCCTTGAAGTGCAGACACATAAAACCGTAACCCTTCACAAGGCCTTTTAAGACATTTGAAGTTTAGATATTTCAAATTAAAAGCTGACACTAGGAAGCTGTTTAAAATGCCAGACTTTTTCCGTCTGTTAGTATCAGATCACAACCATGAGACAATTAAAAAAGAATCTTCACGTGGCATGCCTTGCTTGGCTCTACTTGGGCCCTAGTCTGGTTATCTTTTGTCCCAGCTGCACAGTGGTTTCTGACTTACGTGATGCACTCCATGTGCCTCAGCGGTATTCTTCTCCTTGAACACGTCACCTGCCAGTTAGCTTGATTTCGCAGCTGTGTATTGGTTTTCATCTTTGTCCCGATCAATTCGCAGCAGACAGTACTAAGTTCTATTTAGTGAACAAGTGACCCAACTACAATTCTTTGGCTAGGTTGATACGCTTAAGGTGGCACAAAAAATAGAAATGGCAGTGCTGAAGCTGCTGAAAGGCTTTTCCGAAGCTACACACGATTTCTAATGAATACTCAACAAACACCAAATTCACAAAATTCAATAGTTAACATTCCCTAAAGACAACATCTGGACACAAGCAGTAAAAAGGGTTCTTCTTACAGCCTGATTCAACACAGAGCAATTCTCCGGTCCTCTAGACACAGCCCTTTCCATTGCTGCAACATTGCACATGGATTTTGTACCAATTTAATGCAGTGTTCAGGGCACTCAGCATCTCTGAAGTGGTTATACCTTCCCTCACATACACCCTACAAAACCATGCTCCAAGTTTTGACTGGAACAGGGCTGCAGAACTTAGCCTAAAGCACTTTACACATCATATAGCCAGACGCGTGCTGCACACTTCATCAGAATCACTTCCCCAAGCCCCATAAGCTTCAGCCACAAACGAACATGTTTCTACAGGAAGCTTAAAATAAAAAGGTTAAGAAGAAACACTGAGTTAAAAGTTTTATTCATTCAACATCTCACATTACAAATATTTAAAAATTATATGCATACTGGTATAAATAGTCATTTGCAAACTATTTAATAACATTAATTTTCACTAGCACTTCAACAAATGAACTCTTTAAAAAAAGTAACTTGTGTTATATAACTTAGAGTAGAACATACAAAAATATGAACTTAAACGTGAAAATGACTTTAATAAAAAATGAATTACCCTTATTTAAAATGCTATAATAAATACTACAACCTCCCCATACACAGTAAAAACTATATGGAAATTCAGCCAAGTAGTACAATTAACTGACATACTTAAATAACTTTTCCTTCTGATAATATGAGCAATACATTGGGGGAAAAACATATTAGGGATTAGTAAAAACTAGACACCCACTTGCTAAAAGTTTCACTTCCAAAAAATATAACAAAAAAATCTGATGAAAATTATAAAAACTAATTATACTTTAAAATTTAAAAATATAAAAAATAAAACAGTTGAATACAATATTGTCCCAATTCTTACAATGCTATCACAGTAGCTTTAAAATAATAAAATAAAGCAAATGACCAAAACCTTTTATTCCATTTTTTTAAAAATAATCTCAAATTTACATTAGTAGAAAGATTGATTTCTGATTCTTTTCTTTAGAAACACCAGCAAGAAAGAGGATTTACTAGAACAGTAGAAAATGACATTTTTAAATGTCTGCAATTAAAAACAAAGAATTACACTGCAAAGATCTTCCAGAAGTCTGAAATAGGTATTGCACATAACTTGAAGTTAACTTGCCACAATTCATCACATTCAAGTTTTAAATCACCTTTTAACAGAAGGTTTTAACTCTTCAAAAACAAAAGGGGTGAATTATCAAGTCTTTCCAACAGCATCCTTATAAAACGCTAAATTCATTCACTGCAAGTTTTAAATTTGCATTCTGCAGAGGTCTGTGTATGGAGAAGTATATACTATACCAAAAAGCACGGGGCCGTGGGGGTTCCTTTACATATAAAATAATCAGAAACACTTTATTTTACATTGCAAAAATAACCATGTAATTACTCTGTAACTACATTGTAAATACATGGCCAGTGCCATGCTAGTGTGGTAAAACTACATGCTTATTAACCCCTTTGCAAATTGAAGTGATACCCTAAGACTGGTAACCTAATTACATGTTAATTATTGTTTGGAGCTACATGGTAACCCCAACTACAAATCCCATGTAATCAGAAGGACATGTAATCACTATTTAAGTACAGAGTAATGTATATAATTGTTTATGCCCTGTAAATCGAAGTGTAACCAAATAATCTGTAAACACGCTTGTCACACAATCACAAGTGAATATTAGTAGAATAACAATTTCTTACATTAGTCATGCATACTAACATTACATGCCTGCCACTTAGCAGGCTCTCTTTTATTCTTTAAATATAATTTAAAAGAGCAGACACATTTCTGCATCAAACACCTAACATCAATTTTTTATTAATATTAAAAATGGCTAAACATTCACCAAAAACGTCTGCATTTGTGTATAATTTTTAAAAACTCAGTAAGAAGCGGTAGACAATTTTGATGTTTCTTTACTTTTAAATTTCTACACTATATTTAAGCATTTAAATTTCATGGGTCTAAAGACAGTGTCATTTGTCACTTTCATGCTTTTCTTCTTTAATTCTCAACTTTACATATACTATTTCTTAAATTATATGTACACCAAATAACCTGGTGCTGGGCTAAGATGTTTAAGCAACATGCTTTCTTTTCTCTGCAGATTCTAAAATAGCATTGCCAGTGCACAACATCCATAATTCAAAATGTATGCAGAGCACTGAAATGTATAAAAAGCAGAA
>VZTL01016719.1:9727-35917 GCA_013400535.1 Scopus umbretta
TTACATTTTGGTGACTGAACTGTGAATCTTCATCGTAGGTTGGATGAATTGAGGCTCTTGTTGTGAGAGACAGTGTTCCTTCCCTGAAAGGTGAGTTGATGAAGTGCAGAAATAAAAGACCTGTGCCAAAGCCTCCCCTTCAAATGGAACCTCTTCCACGCTATTAGCTGATGTAAACTCTCAGCCCACGTAGATCAGCAGGATGTGTTGTGAAGGAAAGGATTTTGATTAGTTATGGTTTAGTGAATAAAGTGTGGGCAGGTGGGTGGGCGATTTTTTTAATATGTTGCAAAACCTGGAAAGATGGCTATTTTTTTTTTTTCCAGTGGTTTTTTTTCAAACTGAAACTGGCATGTTGAAAACACATTGCATTTACCAGTTTAAGATGGCATTTTAGATAAATTTGGCACTATTATGTTGTTCAGTGGATACACCATCTGGATACTACTGTTAATTCTTTTTTGGAGATAATGATTCAAAGGCACAATATAGCAGCATCCTAGATTTCTATTTAGAACAATGAAATGTCAGTGGAATTAATTGTCAAATGCTATAAGTAAAGGGGACTCCAATTTTGTGATGGTACACATGTCAAGTGTTTGGTAGTGCAAAGTTAGTGTCAAACCAAGAATCATCTATTCATATAGGCAATATTCTGTTACTAAATTTGAAATTTAGAGATGTGTTCTACCTCATCATTTTATTTTTCAGTAAACTCAGTCTGAAATCCATACCAGTAATTTTAAGACAAGTAACTATATACTAATAAAGTAACAGCTGAAACACCGGTTTGCTTTTACCAGAAATTTACTAATTTGGCCCCTAAAGCTGTTTAACTTCTTTATGCATTTCTTTGAGCCA
The DNA here is from genome assembly GCA_013400535.1 of Scopus umbretta. Taxonomy (NCBI): domain Eukaryota; kingdom Metazoa; phylum Chordata; class Aves; order Pelecaniformes; family Scopidae; genus Scopus; species Scopus umbretta. The sequence goes on from VZTL01016719.1 coordinate 10,589, forward strand.
AGAGCCATTGCATTTTTTGAGCTTTACTTCTGGCCTCTTTAAATATTCTGCCTGATATTTCTAAGCAAAATCTGTGTTTCATCATGAATTACTATCTGACTTCTTTGGGGGAATATTAACACATACCTTACTTCAAGCACAGATTGCAGAGGGACTATTCTAGTGTTTTTAAGTACTTTTAAAGTAGTTTTCTCTCATTTATATTGTCTGTGCGGCCAAAGCTTCAAGACCTATTATTTACCTCCTACTGTGGATTGGACTATACCTTGCTTATTACAATATATGAATATGTACTCAGTAGATTTAATCCTGCCTTGTAAATCTCCAGTAGTACTCTGCCTCCACATTACTACTTATATGGCAGCTTTTCAACTGGCTATAGTTAAGTATTTCCTGTATTGCATTGCAAAGGGAGAGAAAGATGAAAAAGGGAATTCGCTTATACAGTTTTGCCCATATTTCTTTAAAAAGTGTTAATTATAGCCAGGGAAGCAATTCATAAATGTATCTAATTAATTTCAGTTCTCTTTTCTTTCTCATCTCAAATATTTGAAAGTAGATTGTGTGTTTCCTAAATATACATCTTATTTAAATGTCACCAATGAGGACAAGATTTCTACAGACAAGAAGGAGGAAAAGAGCCAACAAAGATGTAATTAGTGAAAAATACCCTGGTGAGCATTGTTGAGAGACTGAAAGAGTTAATGTCTTTAATATTGTGGCAGCACAGTGTCCGCATAGCACCGCAGGTGAGAAGCCAGGAGGTGCGTCGGAGGATGCGCAGTTCCGCCTTCAGATGAGCCTGGCAACTCGCTGAGTATGGCGGGGGGTCATATAGAGTTCATTTGGGGAAGAACGCATCACAACCACCCCCCCACACCGCCCGTTGGCACCTGCACAGAAGATGAAGAACATTCTAGAACAAGTCTTCAGGGGGGCGAGACTAGAGGAAATACATAACCCCCAGGAGCCACGCACGCCCCCCGCACCGGGGGGCCTCAGGCAGCTGCTGCTCCAGGCCAGTGCTGCTGCTGCAGCCGGCCTCTGGGAGCAGTGCACACGCCACTGGGGGACTACCTGGTTTACCATCAACATTGCAGGATCCAAGGGTGGATATCTCTCTCCCTCTCTCCCCTCCCTCCTTTTCTATCTCCCCTCTCCCCCTCCCCCCTTTTCCTCTTTCTCTTTTCTTCTTACAAGTATTCCAATTAGAACCGATGTTGCCTATCGTTGCGCTTTCCTGGTTCAGGTTGCTTACCATTAGGCTTTCCAAGTTCAGGTTGTTTCTTTGCCATCAATAAAGCGTTTAATCAATCATTTGGTGTCGTTTCCCCTTAGTTTAGCCCGAGGGAATCATAGAACCACCACAATCCTCCCTAGACAGTCCAGTTTGGATCATGAGAAGCATCCACCCTTTGCTACTAAAGCTAGCCCATAGAATAGAGAAGGAAGAAATGCAATTCCTTGTAGAAGGTGCTCCAGGAGTTTTGAAGTTAGCCTTGAGAAACGAAGTGAAGCAAAAGCAACAGAGAGTTGGAAGGAAGGAGTGGTTAGCCTCTGTGCAGCCAGAGGCTACAAAAATCAATGACATTCACTCATGGGGATGCTTCTTCTCTCAGTCTGAGCATCACCCTCATGCCTATAATTCATCAGCTGAAAGACAATTTACAAGAAGAGATATGAAACTAATAGATACTGGAAGTGGTGCCAATTTTAATGAGGAAAAAGTAACCAGGAGTACAGGAAACGGTGGGTTGGGAGAAGAAGGAAACACACAAGTACTTACTTCAGGTACAAACCAGCATGAGAATCACTGAGCAAGCATTTGCTGGCAAACCTCTGGAAGAACAGCATATGTTACTTGTCGAAATAACCTCTCCTTTTCCTCTCAACAGTTATTTTGAAAATAGCACCTTTACAATCTCAAATTCTAACTGCAAGTTTAAAAACATTCCGATATTAGTGTGAAATTTTCTTTGAAAATTCTAACTACAGTAAGGTTAATATTGGCAGGGGACAACTTTGGTAGTTACCAGAGGCAAGAGGAGATTTCTTATTCTACACTAGTGCTTTTAAAGTTGTGTTTTCTCTATATGCAATACAATAAAAAGGCCCAATTTCTAAAAGAAACAGCAACAACAACAAAAAAAACCAAACAAAACCACACACACACACAAAAAAAACCCAACCCAAACACACAACCAAACAAATAAAAAAAAAAATCCACCAAAGCCAAAACTCCTCCTGCTCACTAGAAGGAATTTGAATTATTGCATCATGGAAGTTAACAGTCCAGTTCTGAACAAAGGGTAAGAGTGAAATTACATCAGTTCAATGGCCATATCCAAAGAAGAAATATGTACAGTATACTTACCAAAAGTGTTTTCTTAAACATAGCACAAGATTAATTTTTTTTTTTTTTTTTTGCATGGAACATAAGCTGAAAACACTCAAGAAAAATGGATAACACCTGACTTTCCACCACCTGGAGAGAACTGAACTATTTTTTTCTCTTTCCAATACAGGAAGTAGGGTACATCAAATAAGTTAGTAGGAACAAGATAGTAGGAACCAACTTCAAAACAAACAAAATAGGTGATTCTTCACTGAGCAGATAGTTGATATCCTTAAGAGAATAGCAAACATGAAAAACTGAAAAAAATACAAAAAAAAAAAGCAAAAGTTCTGAAAGTTGAATCTGAAACTGTCAAGGCCAGTCAGAGACTTTAAAGAAACAACATGCTAAAGGCATAAAAATTAGGATCCATGCTGGATGGTGCTTGAAGCACAGTATTCACTGAAGGTAAGAGCATAGCATAAAAGCTCACTGACATCTACGTGTTGATGTTCTCAGTGCAGGAAGAGCTGAGGGGACCTTCTTGCACCACAGCATTTCTTCCCAGGGACACATCTACGGATCTATTAAAATTTGCAGTGTCGGTAGAAAGCTTTTACGTATTGAATAAATGAATAAGAGGAAAATCACCATTGGAATGACATACCAGATAGTATTCAGCCAAGAGTTTAAAAGAATTTGTTCATGAAATTGCCCATTTATTATCTACACTATACAGCCCTATTACTTAATTTGGCCTCCATATCAGATGAATGAATGGTGGCGAGGCTGATCCAAGCAACTGTAAAGCTAGGACAGGGCTTTTAACTTGGGTAGACAGGTTGCAAGTGAAATAAAAAATAAAATTACTAGGCATTTTGACAAATATGATAGAATGGAAAGCAAGTCAACATTCCTCCTTTTTCAACAAAAAAAATCTTAAGTTTATTAAGTTTATGAAGCTTCAAATAAGCTAGTGTAGGCCAGCTATGGAGGGTCCTAGATTTTCTGAAAGCAAGCAGTTTAGAAAAGTCCCTCAATAACCTTTAAGGAAAATAAACTGTCACTGGATAAGAGGGAACATCCCCGGGCAGATTAATAATTTGCTAAAGGATGGGAGGCAAATGATAAGAATAAACAATTCCCTTGTTGATGCTAAATTATTCAAGGTAATAAAAGACCATAACAAACCCAGAAGCATTCCAGAAAGACCTGACAATGCTGAATGAGTGAGTAATTAAAAGGCAGATAAAATTTATCATCAATAAATGAAAAAATGTGCATGGGGAAAGCATAAGTACAAAATGATGTGCTCCATATTATCTGTTCCTACTCAAAAAATAATCTAGCATATCTGATATTGCTCAAAAATAACAGTTACTTTGATAAAAATATCATTTCAATGACCAGTGGTCTAAATGTAAATAAGATGCTAGAAATTGTTAGGCAAAGAACAGAGAACAAAACATGAAACATCATTATGCTTTTATATAAATCCTTTGAGCGATCATATTTTGAATCTTGAGCGCAATTTTAGTAACCTTACCTCAGAAAGGAGCAACAAAGGATGATAAGAAGTACAAAATGATTTTCTAAAAATAGTTTAAATAAGAAAAGGACTCTTCAGAGTTGAAACCTGACAATAAAGATGGAGTATGCTCATTTCAAACATCTCTATCAATGCAGAGAAGATGAATAGGAAGTGATTATTGACTGTTTCTCAGAACACCACAATTAACCAAGTCATGTTATTTAGTGCTACTCTTAAAAGCATAGAAGACTAAATATTTTTACATATTTCATTGATTATTTTGCCGCATGACACTGGGGTGATCAGAAACATAAGCAAGTTCAAAAAGGAATTGAACAATTTTATGGACAATAGCTCTATTGATGGGCATTAACACTATTCATGCAGCCATCAACTTTGGTAATGCTTTGACTGCAGATTTCCATAGGCTAAGGGAGTGGATCACTCTACACTTGTCCTGCTTTTACGTCTATTCACTACTTCCATAGTTGAAGACAAAAGAAGACTAAGCAGACATTGGGTCTGACACAGAAAAATTGCTTCTGCAGTTTTCTTTAATGTTCCTGAAGTTCTATTAGATTCCAATTACATTGCAAAAATAACCCCTTTGTAGGAAAAGAGGGAAGATAATAGTATTAATGTTTTCCTGTGGGGGAAATGTTTGTTGCTTGCAGGTAGTGTCTTTTAATAAGGCAACACCACAACCTTTTAGTCATATGCTATCCATTTTTAAGATTAAATTAGCCTGTTGCATGCCCCAACACACTAAGGGGAACTGGTAAATTTACCAGTGAGATGAGACTCACAACTATACCAGTGAAAGCTGATGCCACCTGTTTATTAAACTAACTCACCAACTCTGAAGTGTAACAGAGAATTGTAGTCATATTATTATTACTACTACCAAGTATACAAATGAAACAATATTCACATGCTAGGGAGCTTTTCCAGCCAAATCTGTGTCCTGCCAAACCCTTACTGACAACTTTTGTCCACTGACTCCTATTTATCACATAGAAAATAAATATTAATTTCTAATCAGCATTTCCTCTTTACCTGAATGCACACCGATTTTCATGTAATTTCTCTTTTCAGACTACAAAAGGCAGTGCAAAACCTTTCTAGCAGAACACTCTAGAAGACACTGGCTTCAAAGGACTCATTCATTTTGTCTAGACATGTACCAGAGCATAGACAGGCATGACAGGTAGCCAGGCAGCCTTCCTTCTCCCAGACGCCTCTGCTATTTCCCCTGTCGTCTGTCTACATATGCGCTCATCATGTCTGTACAGGGAACTAGGGGCAAACTGAATAATTTGCATTTAGTTCTTCCTTACATAATATCTTTAAGTCTCAGGAGGAATTCCTCCCTATCCCTCCTCTCCCAAGATCCAGAGTGGCAGTTTTAATGCAGAGTAATAGCAAGCTTCTGTTTGGTGTCCCCGCCTCAGGTTTAATTAGGATCCTAATTTCGCATGGATATACTGGATTTTACATGGGAGAAATGCTGATAACCAGAGGTTATTCCAGAAGTCTGGTCACTTATTTTAGTTGAGTCACTTCTTTTAGTTGCATTGATACATTTTAATGAATCTAAGTAAAGGTTTGAAAATTCCAACTCAAATTCTTCCTTTTAATATACATATCACATCTCACATCGACTCCAGTGAGAGCACTCTAAAGAAAGATATAGCCCCACATCAGCCTGTTACTATATTCATTGCCCTTTAGAGTGCAGTAGAAAAAAACAGTAGTGTCATATCTAGAAACTGAGTTGCTTGATTTATTTTTCCTTTCTATTTTCTCAGAGTTTTTGGATTTATGTCCTCATCATCTTATATTTGTTCCTACTAATGATGTGCTCTCAAGCTATTTCCCATTACATACTCATTCCCTTTACTGTTTTCAGTGTTGGACTATAATGACTTAATTCCACCCACACTACACAATTTCTCCAAGGTCCCATCCTTGCTATGATCAAACCTACCAGCATACATTAGTTTTTGGCTGTAGGAAGTTAGTATTTTACAAACTTAAGAACAATTTAAAGAGTAAAGAAGATACTAAGACATTATGCAAGTTGTCTGGAGAAAATAAAAATACCAGTTACCACTGTGGTTCATATTCTTGAATGGGAAAGTGCAGAAGCTTTCAATTGCTTTTTTACGCAGGTAAGCACCAGACCCCTTCCCATCCCACACCAGGCCTTCTAATGTATATTGTTTGTAAAGATCCTAAAAAGTTGCTGCAAGCCAGCAATGACTGCCTCCTCCTTATGATGGGATACAGACATGAAAGAGATGCACAACCCAGCCATGCTGACTCTGCACCACCCCAGGGCTCTATTATGCCCATGGAATTCACCACCACCACAACGCCAGGGCAACATAAAAAAGCTAGCACCCAGGACAACCTCTAGTAACACTTTCAAAGTGACTTATTCCTTTTAAATACATAGATCCTACAAGAGAAGCATCCAAGGTTATGGTGTCAGAGCGGTACCTCTCATGAGAGCAGCTACCATTGGCTCAATGCCAAGAAAATATTTAAAACAGGAAAGGAAGAAACAACAAGCAACAAGGTAATTCAGCATATACCGCTACTGACCAAACCACTTCCACTCTAAACCATTTTCCCAGTCATTCATACTCAGAGAAGGGTTTGTGGCCTTTCTGAAGTATGCCTCTGAAGATACTGACAGGTCTCATGAACTTACTCTCTAAATCAAAGCATTTCAAACACCTGGCAATGTCCTGGGTCCAGGTCATGAAGGTACTTTGTAACAGACCTTGCCAAGGACACAAATATGTGACCAAACACTGCATGTCAAAGACATGCTGCTAGGGTTCACACCAAACAAACCAGTCTCCTGGGGCACTACTATATCCTGCCCCTCCGGTCAGACAGGTATTGACAAAGAGCTTTGCAGAGGCAGATCTATGCAAGACACACACAGGTCCTCCTGCACTGCTTCCAGCTGAGCACCAGCAATGCCACATGGTCCTCTGACTGAGGTGGCATCTGACCGACCAGTCTTGATATACAGAGAGCACAGAGGGGAAGTAGAAAAAGGGACAGAGAACAAGTGAGTTCTCCTAAGGTTGCTTGGACTGCTCAGGATCCAACCAACAAGGGGTGGATCCTCAGCCCTGTGTTAACAGGCTGTCTCCTGGGCTTTCCTATTTCTGTTTCCTTCCCCAAAACTGTTAACCTGTTTCTTTCCAAGTCCTTTCAACAGTTCTCTCCGCTGACATATTCTGGATATATTCCAATGTAAACGAGAACAGAATTTTCACTTTACTCCCAGTTTAGTGGTTGGTTTGGTTTGGTTTGGTTTTAATTATTGAAGACTTAGGGCATTGTGCAAGTCACCTTGAAGTGATTTCAGAGTCATGTATAGACCAGAGAAAAGCCTGCTGAGAAAAACATGATGTAAACCCAATTACACCTGAAATGGCAACACACTGTTTTAAGTGACATATGGCTGCTCTACAGAACATGGTGTAGAACTTTAAAAGGCTAGAAGCTGGGGAATTGACTCTGTGCATCTAACATACAGATTTCTGTGGTTGCTCCATTTATTTGGGTGGTTTTTAAAAGCAAGAATGAAACAAGGTTGATGCCAGTTATATGCAGTTTTATAACCAATACTGGTGAGCCATTTACAAGGTATGCAAAGAGAGACTGCATTTTAACTTCAGAGGAAGGTGGGTATGTTTAAAAACACAGAAGTAACTTTGTTGGGTCTAGCTGCTATAGTTTACAGCAAGTGTAGAATCACATAAAGTGAACATCAAAACTCTCAACAGTAGTTTTTCTTCTGAATTCAATCCAAACTAATAAATTTACTGTGGCTCTGCTTTCTGTGTTCACTTTGGCTCTTATCTAAATGACAAGTCCTGTCCATGTGCCATGGATAAGTATAGCATAGCATCAGGGAAATGACAGAAGCATCCTAAGTTCTGCCAGACAAATCACAGTAGATGGGACATTATTTTTTTCTTTGGTTATTTGACAGTGCCATCTGTAACTCCTGCCAATTTTCGTGTGTTACTCAGGGCAACTGCTTTCCTTTTGTTGAGAAGAAAAGAAGGGTGTGAAAGAGCTAGCCATCATAAAGTTAACACTTAGGACACCCATTTTTGTGCAACTCTTAAAACACTCCTACCTGCAACATGGAAGAGAGACAAAATGCCAAAGAAAATACATGTGGGAATCAACAGACTGACAAACATAAATGCAAATTCAGAAAACGATGTGTGCTCAATTTTTTGTGATTCAGGGAAGCGTTACAATTATACATGACCTGCTTTGTTCTTAAGGGCTAGAATGGGCACTCAAGTATTGGAAATACCAGGCTTTTGTGGCTGGATGCACATGATCTAGTACAGAAACAGCCTGTTGTGTTACATATGACTGAAGCCATTTATCCCTTCTTTTTGGAAAAATAACACTCCAACTTCCTCCATGCCATCTGCCCCACATTGAGGAACAAGGCTACTGCAGTCCAGTAAACTGGAGAAACTTATAATTGGAACGACATTGATGTGTATGCCTTCATACTGATCATTGCGAGAGAGACTAGCTGACAAGTTCAAGATCCTCAAATATTGAAGGAAAACGGAAGAACTGAAGGAATCTTCTAGAACAATAGCATTTTCAAGGTATGAAAGAGTCTTCTCTACTAATACTACAATTGCCAAAAGGTGGTCTCTGTCTCAGAATTATTAAACATGTTAATAAGGTTTATGTTGTATGTGCAAAACCATTGTAGGATGGTCTGAAGCATTAAAGTCTTCCAGACATACGTAGTCAAGTGCAGCATTTCTACCTGACTTTTTCTGTGATACCAATTAAATCAAAACAGTCTTTTGTTCACAAGTCTCTCCTACAGTTTGGCTTAGATTCCTGCATGCCAATGTCTTTTGCAACTTTCCTACCTCAAATAAAGTAATAGTCCTCAATATAAAATTTTGCGACTAGGTCAGAGCAGCAGTACTCTCTTTGTCTCAGTGGTAGTAAAATATGACACATGGAACCCGTAAGTTTCTCTCTAAGGCTGGCTCTACAAATAGCTTTCTGCATGAAGTACATTGGAGTACATTTTTCAAACTGGATGCTTAAAATCAGGTAGGTACATATCTAGAACTAGTATTAGTTGCATATGCTTAACAGGTCTAAGATGGGACTTCAGTACCTAAAAACTGTTTAGTCCTGCCTTCCAAGAACATCTACAAGAGACTGGCTACTTTCTAAAAATAAAACTGAAGAACAACAGTCTAAATTTGAGAGTGTGTTTAGGTTTAAGCATGCACATTTGAACCACTTAGCCTTATATCTTTTTTTCTGCAAGCTTTTTTTAGGCTAGTCAAAGTAAAAAAGCATAAATTTTTGTCATGCAAGCTATGACGGATTGCATCCTTTTGGATACTCTCTTTCTCCACACCAGAGAAAAAAATTAGAGGAGTATCACTCTGCTGCAGAAATTCATCACAAAAACTCAGATGCCTCCGTGGAAAAGGTGGGCTTTCTTAACATTCTTATAAATTAAAAATTGTACTTAAATAAAAGAGATTTTTTCAAAAACTCGCTCAAACTGCCAGAATATGTTCTTAGGTGACCCTACAGAACATGTTGTAGTCCTTCTTGAGTTGGGAATAACAGACAAAATACTGCAGGAAATCTAACCTGTTACTTTCTGTCCTAATGCCAAAGATGTAATCACTCTTGTCAGAAATCTTATTGTATCATACAGTAAAATTTGAGAATATTAAAATACCAGTCTAGAGATTTGATATTAAAGACATTGCTCATGAAATTACTCACTGCACGTTGACAAAATGTGGAAGCCCTGTGGGCTTGTTCCTTTAAAATTATACATCTGATTCTGGCAGAAAGAAATTTAAAGAAATTATGTACAGACTAATTTCCAAGTAATAGCAGAAACACGAGTCATGCTCAAAACCAAAAATCCAAGTACTATAACCTTTGAGTATTGTATTGAACATGCTGATAAATGAAGTGAGTAGGTGAAATTCCCCATATGAAAAAATAAATACTGGTATTACAGAAGTCGCAGCAAATTCTGCACAGGCAACTTTCTAGTGAATTAATATTTTCATTTAAATCAACTTGTAGCATCTTGTTTCTTTGAAGCAGTAACAAGAACTGTGTAAATTCTCCTGAAGCCATTAGGCACAGAGAAATACTAAGATGCACCTCTAAGTGCAGTTAAACCAGAAGTCAATATATAAATTAAATCAACTAAATTAGGAAAAAAAATAGAACTTTTAATATGGAGAAGCAAGTGATTCTTAATGATGACTCAACAGCAGCTATGGGCTAAACATATCACTTCATTTTTGATGCAGTTCTTAAAAAAAAACAGGATAGCATAGCAAGCTGGGAGAAGCTTAGCAGGTCACCTCCCTCTGCACTTCATTCTTAGAGTGAAAGATTGGAATGGAAAGATTGAAAGAAGCATTGTAAAACACAGGTCCTCCTCCTCAAGTCACACAAGCCAGCTTCCATATCAGGAATCTGCATCTGCTTCTAGAGAAGCACGATACATATTCTCTTAGTCTCCTCTCATCACACTATCACTCTGAAGAAGAGGTACATGTTTGAATTAATCTCTCCAAGCCTGCTTGTCAGATCCTTTAAACACTGCCTCCATTTAGTGTCAGAGTGCTCTTTATGCACTGAGCGGCCTTTCTGACAAAGGACCGAGTTGACCATATCTGGTCAAAGAAGCAAAAATATGGGATGCCTGACTGCCATGAAGAGTTCTGCACCCAGATTGCTTCCCATCCTGCCAGGATGGCCCAAGACCATGGCTTCAGCCTGTTGGTAAGAGATTTTTTTTCCCCAGTCCTCCATTTCTGCTATTCTAATAGTACTTCCCCTTACATATATGAAAACCTTTTAGACCAATAAAACATGAAAAGTTGGGCTAATTTTTTGACCTAAGTTTCTTTTTTGGTGCAGCTAATCCCATTTTTCTAGTGCATGCCAAAATCCGATTCTCATATGTGTCTTAATCTTACCACCATGCCTTGCATAAAGCTAGAGAGCTTTGTATTGAGGCTATTCCTTCCGTTATGTTAGAGATCAGACATCCCTGTCACTGTTGCTGTTTCCTCAATCCAGAGCTGTCTAACCTCTGATAAAAAATATTGTGGTTTTTTTTTTTTTTGCTGGATCAACTTTGTGTTAGTGACATAGTCCCACATTTTGATCCATGGCTAGGGGCTCTGCTAAAGCAGTTCCTTGCTAAAGAACATGAGTTATCTTCAGTCCATCTGACCTCTACTCCACTTGTTGAAGATCACCCTGCATACCTAACAAGTGCGTGATCAGAACTGAATATACAAACATTGTCTGTGATGCTGTCCCAAAATAAGTAACAGACTGGAAGAAATACATTTAGGTAATTGTGGAATATAATTAGCTTGTTTCATGAAAAGTGTGGGCTGCATCAAAATAAAGAAATTGTGTTTTTACCTAGACAGAGTTTAAAGCACAGGTATTCTTAGAGCAGATGACTGGAAACATTTCAGCTGAGGTGTACTCTGAACACAGAGACAGGTCTATCATTTGCAGTAATGAAAAGTCATAAATGTCTCTATTAAAGAGTTATTTCCTGCATAAAGAGGAATAAGGGACTGAGGGGTCTCATAGGTGAATGCAGAAGGAGTAGGTAAGGTATTTTTTCATAAGATGGTTCCAGACCAGACACTGAACAAGAAGTCAGGTCTGAAATCCCTAACTGACATCGATGCAGATGCTAGCTTGAGGGCATGCTTTGGATAAGTGTAGTATTGCTCTCTGTATGGAACACAACAGATTCAACTACTGGCAACAGCAACAAAACTGAATTAAAAAAAAAATTAAAGGCTGCCTATTGAGCTCTTCTGAGGCTGTAAAATCATGTAACTTTGTGCCACCACTTCCCATTATAAAACAGAACCAAAACAGAACTATTTTGTCTTTAAGATTATTTCCTGTGATAAGACTCCAACACATTTAAGAACAGTATCCTAAGAGAAGACAGTGTTTTATAGATCTAAAAAAATTAACATTCTACAGCAGCTCTTGCCACAAGCACTGAAGCTGGTGGCTGATGGGCCTGCGAGACAATTTAGGGTACAACCCGTACCAGGTAACTTCTGCTTCTACATGCAAGACTTCCAGTAAATCTATTCACTGATGAGAGGGCAAATATGCAAGATAAAATTCCCCTCAAGTTTTAAGGAAATGGAGTCCGCAACATTTTTGGATCATGCTTAGACTTTTCAAAGTTAGCTTTAAGTCATCAGCTCATTATTGCCACCTACCAGGAGATATTTGTGTAGCTCTGGGGTCTTCTGGAGTAGAAAAGCACAACTTTTACCTCATAGCAACATTGGTAATCTGCCTTCCCAGCCCTGGAAATTACCTGAGAGAAGTTTTATAGAAGCTGCAGTTGTTGGTTGGTGTTCTGTACTCTGGCCTGTAGTTTACAGCATTAAGTCCCTTTAGCCATGTGCCATGAAGTTATCCCATTTGTTGACTCTGCAGTGGTCATACCTGCTTCTTTGCCAGTACAAAACTGCCCGCTATTTGCAAATTTTATACAATAAAGTAGAAAAGCAAAAAATTAATATTTCCTTAATGAAAGGCATTTTAGTGCCCTTTCTGTGATTATGTTCAGCCATGTTCCTTTAGTTGCATTAAAATCCCACAGATTTTAAGCCTTTTCTGATAATGTTATGTTGCACGTTTTTGCTCTTGATTGTTTACAAAAGAAACACGCATGATTTTTCCCCTTGTAATTAAGGGAGGGAATCATTTATTTATCTAAATAATGCCTTTCACCCACACACCAACTTGTTTGTGATTCAGGGAAAGTGTGTTTCCTCCCAGGTTCCCAGTGAAACTGGGTAGGCAACTCTATGTTGGATTTTTAAAAGAAATACACATTTTTTAAAAGAAAGCAAGCAGGGACTTACTTCTTGGTAAAAGAAAGACTTTGATAGTCTAGAAATAGCTTTATAAATTAGGAGGATTTATGAAACACAACCTCATGGAGCCCCAGCAAGGGGTGTCCTCAAACTGTAGGCCCAAGGAGGCACTTGAGGAGTGGAGGGACATGGCTGGAGCAGGCACCTCACCTGCTGGCACCCAGGCCAGGTCACTCACCACAGACCCAGAGTCAGGCAGGCTGGGGGCCAGGTCGCCTCACTGAGGAGGCTGAGGGCAGGCAGGGGCCAGTGCTGCAGGGGTGGCAGTGCTGTGAAGCCCCTGGGCCACAGCAGTTGCCGCTGTTACGTCTTTAGCCATCATTTGCCCAATACAGTCTCCGCACAATCTGTTTCCTGGTGCCACAGGTCCAAGGACACAGAACGGAAACTCTTCTACAAGAGATGTACTTTTTCCCAACATGTTTTAAATATCAGAAAAGAGTTGGCCTCAAAACATTCAGTAAAGATTTAATCTGGTAACACATCCATTTCCGATGTCTTCTGCATGTTTCTTTAATAGATTAATTTTGATTATGAACCTACAAACAAACTTTGTCATGACTATGCTGTATTCTGATGAAGGTGCTCTTTCCAGCCTGGACAATAACAAGTTGTTTTTCTCCATCAAGGAAGAACACAGTCCTTTAGTCTCTCACATTATACATACCCAAAGGGATTGCACACGCACCTTTTTATATGCAGGGGTGGACATGGCCCCACAGTGAAGGAGAAGCTGCTGGGAACTCGACTTCTGTCCCAGAGAACTGGGAATACGGGATCCCTCTTCAGATCCCTGAAGCAAAGCCACGGGACAAAGCAGGGAATAGGCAATTTACAGCCCCACCACTGGGAAGGAGACCAAAGGCTTTGCAAATTAACTTGACACCTGCTTCATATGTGTACTTACAAACATACACTGTTGCATGTCACCTGTCTTTACTAATGAGAGTACAACCTTTTGGGAGGAGGGTGTGGGACATCGAGGGAAAGGACATGAAAATATTTAAGCTCTCTTTTATGGCCTGCTCACATGAAAATAAGTGATTTAAAAAAAAAACAACCCAAACTTAGATGAGAACTAGATCAGAGGTATTTTAAATAGTTAATCCTAATCCTACTAGGAATTGCTGAGAAAACAAACTGACATATACATACTTCTGCAAAGATTCTAAATAGGACTGTTTAGGTTTTTCCTGTTAGTAAGCACACTGTACCTTACGTCCATTTATTTTAGAACATATTTAACATAACCGATCAAATCTACTACTGACTGCAAACTATGGCTTTCTTCCATTGGATACAAAAGCTCTTATAGTAATTAGTCCATCTTTAGCACTACAGAGCTCCAGACAGCAGGAGGCTCTGAAACAAATAATTTTAATTAAATCCCTTTCTAAAACACCTTTTATAATTCACCCATGCCAGGAAAGTGCTTCACAGCAGAATACCCATCAGACTGCTGTGCAAGTAAGGTGAACACCCTAAGCACATTTCACAGACTTCAATGTTGGGGCAGGGGTTAGGGGCGGGGGGCGGGGAGGGGGGGGTGGAGAGTATTTTGGTTTGCCAAAAGTAGGCCTTAATTCTTGTAATAATGCCACATACCCACTCTAAGACATAACCAGGGAAGTAGTAAGGGGAATTTAGCCCTGGGATTGAGAGGAAAAGCAGTAGAGATTCTGACCCTCTAGGTGACATGATCCCAGATGGAGCTTTGCACAGGTGACTCATTTGGCCCCATGCTCTTGGTCATTCTGAAAAGCACTACACTACAAAAACAGTTAAGAGGTGAACACTGCTGGACTCATTTTAAAGTGTTTGTTAATTCAGGTGCCACAGTAACATAAAAAAAAAAATTTAACATATGTGCTAGCACTGTCAGAATCAGGCAGCTTCAAGAGTCCTCAGCAAACAAAACCTACCTGCAACTTCCATCCTATTCCCTCTACTGCCTCATTGGTTGGGGAGGCCAGCTTGCTATAGCTGAGACTCACTCAGCTCTCAGGCTTTTGTAATCTTAGCTTAAAAAAAAATCATATTATTTACTGTACTACTTTGAAGAGATATGCAGCTGTTCTCAGTCTGGCTATTTATAAGGAACGTACTCTTGGCTATAGCAGATGCTGGTTCTGATTCTTTAAGTTTACACACCCAAAAAGACTATGAAAACTTTGGTCAGGTCAAGAATGCAGAACAGGGTCACAGAAGATATATCTAAATATCTAAAAGTACCAAGTTAACTTATGACCAAACACTGAGACCAGGTAATAGTTACTGGGGTGCAAGCAACTGAGACATGAAATCTATCCATTTCAACATTGCCTCTGGAAATGTTCCATACAGCTGGAACATACTGGAGCTCAGACTGACAGGATCTGGACCTCTGTAAACCCAGTCTAAATAGCAAAATAAATACTGTGTGTGAGGGTATTCTGAGGAAGAGGCCAGTTATCTAAAGATAAAGATTTGAATTTGAATTGTCATTTGATAGAATTCTGCACGGTGCTGTTTTTGGCTGGGATAGAGTTAATTTTCTTCACAGTAGCTAGTATGGGGCTATGTTTTGGATTTGTGCTGAAAACAGTGTTGATAATGCAGAGATGTTTTAGTTACTGCTGAGCAGTGCTTACACAGAGGCAAGACCTTTTCTGCTTCTCACCCCACCCCACCAGTGAGTGGGCTGGGGGTGCACAAGCAGCTGGGAGGGGACACAGCCGGGACAGCTGACCCCGACTGACCAGAGGGATATTCCAGACCATATGATGTCATGCTCAGCATATAAAGCTGGGGGAAGAAGGAGGAAGGGGGAGACGTTTGGAGTGATGGTGTTGGCCTTCCCAAGTAACTGTTATGCATGATGGAGCCCTGCTTCCCTGGAGATGGCTGAACACCTGCCTGCCAGTGGGAAGTAGTGAATGTAATCCTTGTTTTGCATTGCTCGTGTGTGTGGCTTTTGTTTTACTTATTAAACTGTCTTTATCTCAACCTAGGAGTTTTCTCACTTTACTCTTCCCATTCTCTCCCTCATCCCAGCGGGAGGGAGTGAGCAAGCAGCTGTGTGGTGCTTAGTTGCCAGCTGGGGTTAAACCATGACATGCACTTATAGAGGCAAGCCTCAATTGGCGAGAACCTTGTTTCCTTCACATCTGATCTTGCAATCCTAAATTCATACTTCAGTCATTTAATACAAGCAAGACTGTTCTATTTCTCTGAAAGGTAAATAATACATAGAGCTGAACTGCTAAAAACTCAAGGTCTTAAACACTACCAGTAATTCAGGAGTGCAGAGCAAGGCTGGAAGCATGGTATTGATGGAGTTGTTTAATAAACACTTCTGTGCAATGTCAAGACAGCATTGCTTATTCTCTATTCTGCTCCAAGTTTTCTGCTATTTCATTTGTTTCTGAAAGGCTCAGCTTCTGACATGAGGCATCAGTTAAGAACCTTAGCTTTCATTAAAAACAAAAAAACACTGTAATGTTTTCATGACTGAGAGAAAAAGTAAACTTCAAAGACAAAAAAAAAATCTAGCGGTGAATACAAGAAGAAAACCACTTTTTTTTTTCCTTTTTTTAAAATCTCCTAGTTATTTACACAATCTTGTATACTTAGGTGTTTTTTTTTACTCCTTGAAGTAGCTAATACTGAACTATGTACTTAGCAATTTTGTTGCAGATCCTTTCCAACAGAACTAGTATGAATACAATTCAATTCACTTGTTAGTGTGGATGACCCATATGGCAAAAATTGAAGAAATCCCTTCCGCTTCAAGAGTTTTGTTATTTTGCACTGCTCTTCATGTTACAAACACAGCAGACTCCAACAGTTACCCAAAGGAAGGTTCACAGAGTAGTTTAACTCGCCAAAAACAACAGCTTGCCACTAGAAACAAACAAAACAAGACTCTACATGCAGTCACATATTGGTTATTTTTATCTTCTTGGTCATGAGAATGTTAGCAAACAAACATTGCTTTCTTTCAACAAATAGTTTGATATACAGTCATATGTACAGAGAAATCTGTGTCCTTAACCCCCCTCAAAAAAGATGGAACATAACTATATTCACTTTCTAATGCCAAAATTCTTGATTATAAGCAAATCAGTAAATAGCAGTAAGCAAATAATTTGTAATAAGCATCTATTTAATTTATTCTAAGGTCTTGGTTGTAGAACTGTACCACACAATGGTCTCAAGCAATGCTCAGACCTATGCAACAAACTGCAAAGTCATAGAGATTCCATCAATAGAGACAATTTCAACCGGAAAAAACAGGGCAGCCTGGGAATAGGTGAAACAAGGGCTCTCCATGCAGCTGAAAAACTTTCGGAAAGCCCATGAGCTAAACTGTAACAGAGGGATGTAAATGAAAATAAACAGAGCAAGCAATACTGCTTACTGGTCACATTATAGTGTCTAACATTATAATGTATAACTGTTATAGTAGAAGAATCAGGCAATTTTAGAACTTTTTCATATTTCAAGAAATGGAGCTGAAGATTTCCCACATTATCTGTCTGGGGCTGTTTTGGGGACATTGTATTAAAAGTACTTCAGTCATTTGTAAAAAATAACATTAGTAGAAACTTCTCTTTTGGCCCTATTAACAAAATTCACTACACAACTATTTTCTTAAGCAGCTTACTATGTATGAAAGTTGCTTGTAATCAGGAACTTATTTTTCACCTTTTCTAGGAAAAATTCTACTTAGCTGTTCCCCTGCATTTCATGAATGCTTAGCCTCCTGGCACCAAGCAGCTCCAGCCTAGGCTGTTGAGGCAATAGGCACAGAAATGCAAGCAGAAATGCTCTCTTACTCCTGGGTTTCAATGCTTCTGCTCCTCTCACTCAGACAGTATGGCAAGGAAGGCAGACTGGAAGGTGGGACAAGAGCCAGGATGAGAGGGTGGAAGGAAGCACGGACTGAAACAAGGAAGCTGCAGGTGGAAGACTAAAAGCATAAAGTAACTTTAATTTTTTTTGTTTCTGCTCTTGACTGTTAAGTTTGTAACCTTACTGTCCTCCTACATAGCTTTTGTATTATGAAATCAAATGTTTTACCAGATTTCTTTTCTTCGTCCATATATATCTGTGCATTTTCTACTTAAGGGACAAGATGACCATTTAAATAATCATGTCTTCACCTGCCACTGTGAATGAGGACAAAACTCCACATGTGTAGGAATCTGCATCCGCAGCATTCTTGGTTAAAAAAAGAATAAAATCAAGTTTGTGTCCATACTCAATACAACTTTTCAATATAGAGGAACAACATATAAACAGTTCTAGTTCAACAGGAGAACTAGGTATTCCTAATAGTACTCCTTTTTAGATGTAAACACCTTTTATGGCATAGCTGTGATGTCAACAAACGTGCAATGGCTTCCTGTTGTTTGGGACAACAGATCATACAGGCATATGAGCAATGATCAGCAAAATGGTACGTCTGCACCAAAATCCTTTTTAGACCTTAGCTTCACTAACCCATTGGAAATGCACATGCACCCCAGATATCTCTTTGACTAACATGACCAACATTCATGATGTTGAAGCAGCAGATGTTAACATCAGCCATAACTAGATTTAGCCTACAATATAAACCCATTTTGCCTTCCGCTCACAGGACAAGCTTTAAAGTGTTCCGTGCCAACACAAGTAACTATGATGTAAATATCATGTAAAATTGTTTTTGGCACAGCTTCTCGGCTCATTTCTCGCAAGATCAGTGAACTCTGCAGAGCCACTCTTCACTACTACACCTCACTCACTGCAACTTCTTTTTGAGTGCCACATAGTATACCTTGATCCTTTCCATTTGGAAGGAAAACTCAGTGTCTCAAAAACAGTGAGTCAAAGCAATTATATAAATGACTAACAGCACTATATATACACACTTGACACATCATCCCATCCCCTCACCCCGCAAAAAACTGAGGAACCAAAAATCCTCCCCACACATACCTCGTTCTTGACCAGGATTTGCTGTCTTTTGCCTCATTTATCCCTCCCTTTGGGTTTGATAATGGCCTAAATAAGAGGATAATGACCCTGGATCTCAATATCCAGCACCTTCTTGTTGTTACACAAATAACAATCCAACAAACCATCTGTATACTCAAATTTTCTTTCTGACATCTCTGTTTACACTAGCAGCAGTAGCTCTTGCTTTCTCTGAGCCACATCATCATCCCAGGCACCAGGCCATCTTTAAGCACCTGGGAACTGCTGCTAAGGACTTGCCCAGTACTGTGTATCACCTGCTGCTTCTAGGAAGCAGCCCTTTTTCATTAATCCTTAGCACTCCCATTTTCAAAATCAGAGGGTCATGGTTCTTTTACAAGTTTATACTTATAGAATCATAGAATCATNTTCTGCAGCTGGTACAGCCACTGTGATCTACTAAATGACTTCAAATTCATAGGCAGTAGCCTGGGAAGTCAGTGGAGTAAAATTAGGAGAAAAACTTGTAGTCATGTAGTCACTTGGGCCCCAGCTCTGCACAAACACATGCATTGCAAGCTGCGGTTATTCTGACTTCAGTGAAGTTGGCTTTGGCACAGCTCATTAGCACCAAAACGTGCCTAATCAGGGCCTCTGCTACATTACCAGTGAAGGTCTGATTGACAGAGCAATTAAAATGCTTGTAGCCATCTTATGCTAAAACTAGTCATGTTAACACAATAGCTGCTGCATGCTTTGTGTCGCAATTATGTTACAATTAAGACAGCAGCTACACATCTGTCGAGTATTAGGTATTTTTCCACATAGACCCTCTGCAGGAAGATCACTGGATAAAATCCTTTGGGAGATGCCTGTTCAGTCTAATCACAGGATAAAGCAAGATATGTGACTGTAACTGAACTGTGAAGTCACTGTGCTCATCTCTTATGCCCATCACCAAGAAATGCAAACAGGCAGTTTGCCTGCCCGAAGCAATGCCACATTCCTGCAAGAACAGTCTCCAAAGATTCGATCCTTCCAGTCCTATGGACACTGCAGGCAGCTGGCCATTCTAGGCCATCTCTCCTGAATGAAATGTTAATACATTTAAAAAGCTGATTAGTTGAACTGACCCATCTTTTTGTCAGCTCTTTAGTCTGGCTTCAGAAATCCAATAATAGGATTTACTCTTCTGCAGCAGTTTGCATAGGAGCCCTGAAAATTCAGTCCAGAGGGCTTTTAATACAGGAAAATAAGCTGGTATATCATTTCACTGCAGTACATTTCAAATACAACAGCAGCACAAAGAGTTTCCAGGTTCAGCACTGATTTGCATGAGGTCATATGAACACGATTATTATTCCTATAAAAAGCACATGTGTTGTAGCAAATTCAAACTGCATTGCAGGAATATGATGAAAGAAAGAGAGCATAGGAAGTCTCTCACAGGCTTCCTCACCCACTGAACAAAAAAAGACAGCAGCCAAGAAATTAGGCAAAGTAAGCAGGAGACCTATATTTGGCAGCTCATCTCTACATGCAGCTCCATTTCAGAGCAGCAAATGAAGTGTCTCTGGTAGCGCACTTCAATCCTCAGCCTTCATTCAGCTATACAGAAATTTGCTAGACACTGCACATGGATGAAATTTTCCATTTTCTATTTCAACCACTCAAGGTTTTCCCTAAGATGAATCATGTGTAATAGCTATTAAAAACCAAAACAACAACAAAAAGTACACACACGCACACCCCCAAAGCAATCCTGGTGACCTTCCCTTTGCCAATCTTCAGTGCTACCAGGCTTTAGAACAGGAACCTGAAATTTGGAATAGTATGTTTGCCCATATGTTCTATGCTGTTCCAAATTTGCAGAAATACTGAACCTTTGAAAAATGAATGAACCTTGAAGACCCTGAAGACTGTTGGATGAGGTAAAGGGGCGAGAGGGCCAGTGGCAAGTACTGTGGGCAGTTCTGGTTTTATCTCAAAAAGCAGGGCTAGGCAAAATTCACAGAGAGGAAACAAGGGTGTTTAAAAGATAGGGAACGCCTGCCATAAACACCCAAGACTTTGAAATCTCGAAAAGCAAACAGACATATGAGATAGATCTTCAAAATTATGAATGGCATAGAGATAGTGTGGTGAGATGGCCCATTCACCATCTCTTCCAGTGAGGAACCGAATGGCCTCAAATGAAGCTAGCAAGAACCAAACTCAAAACAAAGAAAAGGGTTGTTTTTTCATACAAAAGTAGTAGAGCTGTGGATCCCCTTGCCATATGACAGTGAAAGTTTATATGGATTAAAGAGAAATCAGACAAATTCATGTAAGAGATACCCATCAGCAGTTACTGACTACATAGACACCATATTACCTCAGGATGTCTCTATATTAAAAATACTTGGAGCTCGGGAAAGGACTAGAGGATGGTGTTCATCTATGTTTGTACTGTTCTCATGCTCTACCCTAGACATTTCTTTTGAATGCTATTGGAGGCAGAACCTTGGGCTATACTTTTTGTTATCAAAAAAAAAAAAAGAGAAAAACTTCAAAAAAATCTCTTTATAGTTATTTCCATGTTGTTATCTCTCAAGTCATTGTAATCCATAAAGAACAAGTAATATGTCTATTTCTGAGATCCCAGAGATTTAAAGACCCAAAACAGACAGGTGCCAGAGGACATCTAACAGAGTCCTGGTTTGTATCATCTTATATTTTTTATTATTCCCAAAGGCTGGTCTGTCCTGACTTTGCTCCTTGCACACATACCCTAGTCCCAAGAACAATAAGAAGGAAAGGAGAAGCATGGCATGGAGTTTGTCTGCTTACATCCATAGGGGTCACTTGATATCAAGAGGGAAAGTCACTCTGCCTAACTTTCAACTGTTATGTAAAGGAAGCAAATTGCCCAACAAAATAAGGAAAAAGAGGCTTCGGTAGGCTCTCCCAGACAGTGATTCAGAGTTCAACACCTACTCAAAAATCTTCTGAAGGTGTTTCCATCTCTCCTAGGCAGACTAGGAGACAAGCTGGCAAACACAGAAATCCAAGCAAAATAGCTACATTTAGGCAGATACATACCCCTTCTTGTGCAGATTGGAAATGAAGACTGAGCCTAAAGAGAGAACTANTCTTGTGCAGATTGGAAATGAAGACTGAGCCTAAAGAGAGAACTATCAAATAAATTGCTAGTGATTGCTTTTAGACTGCCCAGGAACGACGGTATTTTATCATGTCATCACATCTAATAAACAGAAAATGCAATTGAGTCACTCAGTGGGCAATTTGATTTGATTTTTCATTTCCCTTTGATGCTTATAATTCCATCTTACGTTAGCAGCAGAGAGAGTTGGGCCATGACAGTGATAAAAGACAATCTAGTAGTGCATATTTTTGCCTACAATATCATGAAAGTAGAAAGTCGTGATAACCCCTTACAGCAACAACGACTAAAGATGAGCCTTTCACATAGGAGCTTTTGCAGCATTACTGACATCATTAGGCTGCCACTCTGTAGAATTCAGATGGCATTTTTCAGCATAATACAGCAACTTTCCTTCAGCAAAATGCTAGTGTTAGCTGAACTATTCAGCAGCCCTGGAAAGCCCGGAGGGGCTCATTTACACAGGGGTTAATGGACTGAATTCTGCATTTGTATTCCCAGAATCCAAGCCTCTATGCAGATACTCTTCCAGTTTTACTATCATTCAGCAACCTTTGCCTTCTGTCCTTCTGACCAAATATAAATTGCATGGATTATCTGTTTTCACAAACTGTACAAACTACTTCAGCTAACAGTTACCCAACTTTCACAAGCGTAACAGCACTTGTATCACAATCCAGGAAAATACTTCACACAATTCCACTCAATTCCTCTTTTAAAAGTCCTTGAATGAATGTAGGTTCATAATTATTCAAGTATATATTTAATTGTTTTTGGATCAGTTCTTTTATTATGATTTTTTTCCCAGTCTCTCTCAATTAGGCTCAGTTTAAATTTCCAGCTGGAACAACCTAAGATAAATATTCTTGTGACTACTACGACAATAGACACTTCAAAGTACAGCATAAATGTAGCAGAATCTAACTGTTTGGGAACACAAAAGAAAGACAGTAGCTTGAATTTGATAGTTCGAGAAATGAAGTTATGCATATTTGACTCATGCTGTTTTAATTCAGTGAGTACTCTGTGCTTCTGAGTTGTGGTACAAAGGCATCTTAAGCTGGTATAATGCTGAATCGCATTGTCTATCTTAAACTGGCATAATGCTGAATCGCATTGCCTATCTGATGCTCTAAAGCACAGGAATAGATTACCTGCAGTGGTTATGGAAATGTCTAGCAGTGAGGAATTTTAAGGATATGCTGGACAAACTGTTTCTGACAGTTGCTTAAGTACAGTTGACATTACTTTCAGAAAAGGGGATTATCTTTCATACTTTTTCCCAGACCTATTTTGTAGAGTTTCATGGCATAGCAAAATTTAAACCACAGTACAAATTTATAAAACAGCAGCAGTTTGGGTACTTTGGAATTTGGTATGAGTATATGGCCTTCTGAAATTCCTTCCAGCCTGAAAATTCTCCTGATTCTCTGTATAGATATATAGATTGCTATATATCAAACTGCTCCCCTCTGCACACCACTGTGATTTGAGAGGTCAAAGCATCAAATATAGAGAACTATAGAGGAGACTGGTAACATACATGCCTGAGTATAAACATGGGTCTTCTACTGTACGTTTCATACCCTTAATCTTGGTGTGTATATACATTCCCTATCTGTTTCTCTCTCTATTGTGGTCTTATACTCCCCCTCTATTTCTCTCATCTGTTCTCTTTTCCTCTGGAAAGCAACACATGCTAAGAATTTCAGTGGATTCTTCTATGTGTTTAGAATTTGCCCCAATTTTTTATCATTCTGAAAGATCCTCACATCTAACTGAGCTGCATTTACAGATTAACATTTAGAACAATGAAAAAAATATTTGTTTGAATTTTAATTTGCAGTAAAATTAACAACTTGGCTGCTATAGCAATAAACTTTTATGTAACTAAATTTGTGAGGCAGTACATACTTTTCCCTATATATAATGGATTATGAGTATGTAATACATTGAGTTGGATCTAAGATCTCAACACAGAAATTAAAAAAAAAGAAACACCAAATAAATTATCACCTTCAAAAAAATGCAACATTCTGGAGTTCAATCTTTGGTGTAACTAGCTTCATAATCTGACTAGTATAAATGAGCTTTTGATAAATGGTATCATTTACATGTACTTATAGCATGTTACAAACCCACACATAATTTTATTTCTTTCTCTAGAATCTGCTTCCTAGCAAGTGTTTTCTGACAAGAAAAACAGCTTCATGACTCCATAAGGACAAGAACATTTGGAGAGTACTTCTGGTGACAGACAAAATTTATCTCTGCCCAAAGCACCATAAAAACTGCAAAGCTAGATAATTTTTTTTTTCCTAAAACTTAAGGACTACATTGCTGATATCCCAAAGACAAATTAAAATTAAAATAATGAGGGAAGAATAAAATTTATTTCTGATTTTTTACTCCTTAGGTTAAGAAGGATTTGGAGATGCTGAGAACAGAACTGAGAAGTGAAAACCATGCAAAACACCTTACTTCATACATAACAGAGCTCAGTCAAGCTTAAGATGTTCGTGTGACCTGCCCTTGTTCATGCAAGGCAGGGAGGAGAGGAAGAGTTTCCTCTAAATCACATGGCATCAACAGCCTTTGTATTCCAATCACAAATCAACCAAGTCTAAACAGTACAAACCTTAGTTCAGTCTTATGTTTATTTCCTACTGTTTTCCTTTAAATCAACCAGAAATTAAGAATGAAAGCAGAGCTTGCTTTGAGATTTGTTAAAAAAAAAATAATTAAAAAAAACCCAAAAAGCCAAAAAAAACCCCAATCCTCCCCAAGACCAAAACAAACCACACCACAAACACACAAACCAAATTTATAAGCCAAAATTCCAGTATTGCACACATAGCTCAGCCCTCAGCTGAGCCCTCTCCTGAGCCCACTAGCATGCATGACATGTATGTCAACACTATGTTTTTGTTCAGTGAAAGCAGGATCTAGGCACCTGTGTAGTTCTGTGGTATTACATGCATTTAAATTATTCTAAACTGAAACCAAAGTTACTGAATAAAGAATTTTTAATGCAAAAGCTCTGCTATTGCCATTTTCTTGCATATTATGATTTTAAAGAAATATGCCAAAACAATTATTTTGTGAGTTCACCTACAAGAATGAATAAAAGCCAATTGATAAAGACTTCAAAGACTTAATGTGAGTATCTTGACAAGCTTTAAATGACTTTATTAAGCCAGAACAGCACAGCTTTTTGGTATTATTTCATAAAAGAAAATGAATTCTCAGTTTAAACTCATGGTCTCATTTGAAAGGAAAAAGAACTGACTTTTTAGGTGAAAATAGCAAAAAGAATTTTTAAGAACCAACTGAATTAGAAACACAAACCATGAAACAG
>VZTL01016720.1:0-10065 GCA_013400535.1 Scopus umbretta
TGAAACAAGTTGTGTTTTATTATATTTTATAGCTAAATATATTGGAACAGAAGACCTGCTCATAATTCAGCTATTAGAATTGTGTCTTCTCAAAATGGCTGTGGGGACACCACCAAGGAATTGGTCCAGAGATTTTAAACTCAACAGAAGAACATGGGGTTCCCCAACAGTTCAAAACTATCTGCCAAGCTGCAACACTCAAACAACTAAGACTGTTTACTACTCTCAAGCAATGCTTACGCGGCAAGCAGAGAAAATGAAGTTATGAGTGGTAACTGACATAAGCATTTAGTAGTAGTAACATCCAGAAATCTACAGAAGACCACTCACTTCCATGTGAAGCAACAGTTCCTGAAACAACTCTTTTGCTCTCCAATGCACATTGACAAACACAGCAAGTGTGAGGACGCACAGTTCTTGCACAAAACCAAAAAGCAGCACAGAAGAACATCGACGACTCATGAGTCAGTGTTGCAGGGATCCCATTTACAGTTTTTATGAAGAGGCTGAGAACAGACTTGACAGGGAAATGGGACGAATGTGAAGTCGCATACTTAGTGAGATAGACTCTTACCCAGTTCTTAGATCCCCCCCTCACTGCCTAGTATACAAAGCTTGGCAGAAGCTACAGCAATTGTAAATGGCTATATTCAAATTAGTCAGATTTAGAAACTCTTGCTTTGTCTTTACCAACAATACTTAGGCATCATTACTTATGACATCTTCTTTGGCTCTTCCCTCAGAATGGAAGAACAATTTGTGTTAAGTCAAGTATTATCCCATGAGCTCTACTCTGAGTATTGTCAAGAAACGGAGGAAGAAGCATCTGTTGAATGGCTATGAAGTCAAGCATAGAAAGCAAGCAAAGTATGAGGAAACACTCCATACTCCGTGACATAGTGTAAGTTCTACCATCAATAATAAAAAAAAATTGGAGCTAGGTCAGTACTGAACTTTTATGACAATCTAATTCCACGTTCTAATAGATAAGGATTTCTAAGAAATAAAAGCAAAGTGAAATATTTCAATCCAGTCAGGAAATTGAAGATTGGTATCCCAGTCTTGCCATTGGCCTTCTCCTGCTGCAGGGATAGATCAGACTTTTGCCTCACACACTGCTATGCAGCTGGGTTTTATGACTTGTTCTTCCCATACTCCTAAATAGCTACAAAGACAGCATGAGTGTTAATTTCTGTCATTTGCAAGAGCTCACGACTTTACATTTAGCAAGTTGTTGGTATAATACCTCTATCCTTAAGCGATCAAAACTGCAGGAGAAAACACTAACATATGGTCTTACACTGCAGCTTGGTAGCAAAGAACATAAAAATTTATTCCGTTTTCATACATACAACTTAAATCACTAAGCCTTAAGCAATGCACAGATACCATTGTGAAGCTCCTCTAACGTGGTAGAAGACTGAGTAATCTGCTTAGAATGAAAATCTTCTGCATTGTATGCTTTGAGGTGGAAGTTCAAGACTCATGTCAAAATCATGTACACTCCACTAAATAGACACAGGAAACAACAGGTTCACTTCCACTTAGGAACAGATATTGGATGTTCTACATCTGCTCTGTACAAGACACCATCATCACTCATGGAGTCAAGGCAATATTTTTCAGATTCAGGTTTTATTCCTTGAAAAAGGCAGAAATGGGATAGTTCAAGCCATTGTTGTAACTTTCAATTAAGCTGTGAAATTCAGCAATGGAATTTACTGTGGTAAAAGGTGAAAAGTTCCCCATTTTGTATATGAGAACACCTCACTGACCCAGGTCATCTGACTAATTAGCAAAAAAAGACTACCATGCAACCAATTAAGGACACCATAATGCTATAAGAAATGCAATATACAGTTATGAGTCTCTGAAGTCTTCAGCTACAGTACAAGAGTCTAAAAATACCAGCATAAGACTTCTTTCAGACAATGTTGTGGGGTCTGATTTGAAACTAACAAGGAAGTGAGCCTACTAAGCCAGCACTCATCTATCAACACTGGTGACATTCTATTTGGAGATTTCTTTATAAGGAGGAGAAACCCCATGCGAACCACAACCTAATGTTCAGATCTTTTTGCACTCGAATATTAAATGAATATTACTGCACGGCTGAATGACTTGCAGTAAGAATCTCAAAAGACTTATTCTGTGAATTTTATGTTATTATACTTCTCAGTCAGAGGAGTTTGTTAAAACATGAAAACTGGAGTGGTCTTTTTTCCCTCTCCCTCACCAAGTCCTTCTCTTCCGGCAAGGATGTACAAAGTAAAAACAGTTGCCAACTTTTCTGGGCTTCTGTAGCATTCAAGGATATACAGAGATATGGAACATCACATGTGGTCTTAACAAACAAAACAAAACAAAACAAAACAATCTTACCACACTGGATCTTTTAATGGCATTAAATTTAGAGGAGTGCTGTGACTCAAGAACAGGGGTATATTTTTATTCTTTCCAGGCCAAACAAAACAAAACAAAAAAAAAACCAACACACAACATATTTCTAATAAGAGGAAAAAATAACTAGACCACAGTTAAGTAGAGGTTGGAGTGCTTTACTACTACAGGAACTGATTACTTATTTTTATTTTCAGGCCTGGATATATCAGTTCATGACAAAACATATCAAGACATATTCTGCTCAAGTGAACAGGTTGCCTTAAACACAGGCCTGCAAGTAAATAAGTCTGGCTTAAGCAATATTCAGTTACTGCTAGAAATGTGATATAAGCTTACAGAATACTGCTTTGCAATGGATGAAAATATTAATGTACTACTCTGTACCTTCCATGAACTACTCCAGAATAATAAAATTATTGCTTTTGAGAACATAGCAGCTATGTACAAGTATTCTTCTAGTCTGTTTATCATGTACAAAGTAGATATGCAAAATTAAAAAACAAATTAATCATATTTTAAGTATATTGACATCTGGTTTTCTAGTCAA
Organism: Scopus umbretta; assembly: GCA_013400535.1. Taxonomy (NCBI): domain Eukaryota; kingdom Metazoa; phylum Chordata; class Aves; order Pelecaniformes; family Scopidae; genus Scopus; species Scopus umbretta. The sequence continues at coordinate 2,951 of VZTL01016720.1, forward strand.
AGAGATACAAAACCATGAAGAGATTAAGGAGTTCATTACGATACTGCAGAAGTCCAGATTTATCAGTAGCGCGTACAGTTGGAAAAGCAGAAGTATCACCATTGCTTAGTCTTCAGCTATACAAACACATTTATAAACAGCTAACATTTTGAAATTACGTTTTCCAGGGTAACTTAGTGTTTTGTCTGGGACATGGAGGAAGAGGTCGTTTTGTTTTGCAGCTGAGTAGAAACAGCTTAGTTAAAGCTAAGTCACAACTAAAAAGAAGCGTATAGATGTACCATTTTTGAAGAAAGCAAGCAATCTGACATAGAATTACCCTTTACTGAAGATTACGTCCCTCAGGCATACTGATAAATAACTGATTTCATTGGACACGGGATATACATATACATTCAGTGTTCTTGATAAGCTGTCAAAAGGCGTGATCTCAAAAACATCAAAGATGGCGAGAGCCTTACACAGAAACAGAAAGGTACAACAGGACATAACAGCTGACGTTCACAACACATGCACAGCAACAAGACTACTCACAGAACAGAAAGACCACTGTGTCTCTTGAAAAGGTCATATACGATGAAGTCATGTGTGATGCAACTTCTGCACTACCCAGCTAGGGAAAGTAAGCCAAATACTGTTTGGCTTCGTATATATTCACAGTAAAGAATCTTACTGTCATACAGAAGAGGATGATCTTATGTTGCATATCCAAACAGTAGGACATACTGAAAGTTAATCTGCAAGACAAAGTTTAACAAGATGAGTCATTGTCTGTATAACTACCCCAGTCAACCCTGGGTAGAGACAGTGAAGTGATGCAAAGAAATGAGAAATGCCACTTAAATGGAACAACACTACTAGTATGATCTATTGTGTCATTAGTATGATCTTTTGTGTCATTACGGTTATTTCTCTATCTTTGCACATACATATTTATAAACAAAATTCTATCTAAATGCTGTACAAGCAGTCCAGGCAAACAGGACCAGAATTCAGGAGAATGCCATCTTCTCACACAGGACTCTGGTCTCATCTCCTTAGCATTTTTTCCGCCAGTACTACAGCTCAGTGTGGCCTGAAAACGATGAAAAATACCATAGTACAATATAGGGTGTAGTCTGTATAATCTAAAAGTTTTGGCACTCTACTAAAAGGGGCAGCATCTGCTATCTCCACAAGTGCTCTTTTCACCATCACATACGCAGCGAGTGAAATTCCTCATCTGACTTTCTGTATGAAAGCAGCACGTTTCAAAACAGTATGTTTGATACTTGAACTCGGATTATGCTTGGCAAGGATGGACATTGTTAGTATACCATCAGAGAGGCAGACAAAATCTGATTTGTTGATCACAAATAGAATTAGAAGACAGGCAAGCACCCAGCCATAGACCCCTGCCAGTATGGGAGGAGTTTTAGGCATGCAAAGTAATGGGCTCTCAGGTAGCTAAACAAGAATTTCAACATGTATGCCTTCCATGACACTGAAGTACCTCAATTTACAAAAAAAAAAAACAAAAACAAAAAAAAATCCCGCAGCCTGGTATCTAAATAATTTCTGGATCTTCATTTTTTCCTTCCTTGCAGAAGAAAAACAAACAAAACCACATATAACACCCCCCGCAAACCACCTCATACATGTACAGCTTCTCCGATACATTAAGAAGAGCTTAGAGCCTACACGTAGTTATGAGAAAAGAAAAAGAAGGAAAAAAGCAAAGAAAGAAGGGGAGGTTTAAGCAAGGTGCAATGAGTTTTAGATGAACTGGCCAATTTAAGCCTGAATGCTGAAACCAGATAAAGAAGACTAAGGATGTACATATAACCACACAATCCCCTCTGTACCTTTTTAAATTAGAAAGTGAGAAAGAACTCATCACACACTGCCCATTAATTCTATCACCAAAAAGATTCAACACTAGCTGTTTTTTTCCCCAAAGGCTATTCTCCAGCAGAAACAAAACCAGAAGACTGAAGCAGTGAGCTCAAGGAAACCTGTAGACTCAGTCAGAGAGATGTAAATTGGATGATTACAGTGGATGCTATTACTTTAGAACCTCCTTTGTCACAATATCCCCTCAGTAACTTTGCTACCTCAGTCTGTATGTGCAATTTAGAAACTGCTGTGTAACCCCACAGCATTCCCTACTTTTAATTTCCAATATACTATTTCAGCATTTATTTAATGGCTTTATCACACACTCTCTCTCTGTTGCTTGGAAAGCAGTCTGAAAAGCAATCAGGGACAAAATTATCTTAACAAGACAGTTTCTACACAGTGATATTCTTTAGACACTGATGAGTTAAACTCAAAATAGGTGCTTACAGGTAAGATTATATAACTAAGTGCTAGAACACAGCACTAAAATTTAATATCATAACCCACAGTGTTAATTCATGCCAACAAAAATAACAGCATGAGGAATTTACAATTTTACAAAGCTGCAATAAAGTGTTTTAGGTAACATCTGTTCAGCAATCATTTCTTTAAAAGACTAATTTAGATTCAAGGTCTTACACTGCGGTGTAACTGCAGCAATAATTCACTCACTTCGTAATTAAAGATATTGACACAGATCGGTCTTACCTTTCTTCTCTATGCCAGAGAAATGAAAGTGCTTTTGCTCTTAACTACATCTTTCTTTGATTTACAGACACTGCTAAATGCAAGTGTTAATTTGTTTATTCTTAACAGATTGGTGCAAATAAGAAAGCCTTCTTGACTCATATAAATTTCGTAAAGAACTCAATCAAAAACATAACCTGAAAGTCACTGAAGACACATCAATGGTATACTGAAATTAATAGAAACACCTCTAACTTGAGCTAGAAATTGAAGTTGATCTTTTGAGGACTAGGGCCTACAAGATGTAATCCCAGTAAAGTGCAATTGGAAGGCATGTAATCTAGCACTCTTATGATTTCCAAACATCTCTAAGGGCGGTGGGGCGGGGGGAAGATCAAGGAGAGGAAGTGGCAAGCAACTGCTTTTTACCCCATTGTGCCAGCAGACTTCAAAAGTTTCCTGCTCAGTCAATGTATACACAGAAAACAGGTATAATCGCTGCCATCCTTCAATTAATTTCCTCTTTCTACCAAGGCCTAACCCTCAAGGGTGAAAGTAAAAGCTTTCAATAAGATGGAGTACCTTACAGTACCATAATATCTTTTACCCTTTTAAGAGTCCCACTCTTCCAAAACCTTGGACCCGCTGAACAAAGCCAAGCTCGTATGTGCTTCATAATTAACCATCACTCATTAATTTTTTTTGCAAATGATTCTGCAAAAGAACAGGGAGAAATGAGGATTTGCAACTCATTCACTTCTTCTGAGAAGCTAGTTTATTCAGGAAGGCAGTACTTCAAGATGGCATTTGATTGGAATCAACCACTATAACTGTCTAGCCCAAAGACTCTTTCTCCCCCCCTCCAAATGAAGTGCTTTTTAAAAAGAGTGATTTTCCTCCTGCTAAACAAGAATTTCTTGGGGGGGAGGGGGGGAAGGTGGTGCACATTAATTATGTCAGCTTTGTCAACCAGCAATCCAATGTCATCTCAAGGTCTGTCAGGGAATCAAATTCTTTTTCAGATTAGCATATCTGCTGTGACAGATCAATATGTTGCATTGATTGAAAGGGTCCAAACTGGAACTTATTTTCAAGCTTTTTGCACTGAAGAAAATTAGACTAATACAGTCTGGATGACTTGAGTTCACTGAATCTAACAGCCAATTTCATTCACATTTGACAAATGTACGTAGATCAGAAACATAATTCATGAAGAAATATGGCACTCTAAGTGTCCGAAACACAGAAGAGGCTACAGCCTATATCTAAGACTGGATTACAGAGAATTCAAAGGGATGAGAGAAGTTTTATGTGTTCTGACACAAAACTAATTTAAATTATAAAAGTATATTGAAGATGTATTATGGGAAGAGTTAGATGTGAACAGGTCAACATAGATATACCACCTCACCCCAAAAAAACCCAAACCAGTCTTGTAACACAACAGGAGGTAGACAGGAAGGAGTTTACCAATTTTAGATTTAATAGCCGAGTGATAAATATTCTGTATTGTAGTATCTTAGTGCAGAAATTTATGAAGCGACAGAAAGAAAAGCATATCTCATAGTACCCTTCAAGTGAGCCACCCCAATCAAAGCAGCTGGTTGATGTCTACAACTATTACAGTAATTCTAACTGTACCGCTGCGTATGTTTCTTCAGCAGAAATTATTAAGAGCAGTCCTGCGGAGAAAGACTAGGGGGTACTGGTGGATGAAGAGCTGGGCATGAGCCAACAATGTGCGCTTGCAGCCCAAAAGGCCAACTGTATCCTGGGCTGCATCAAAAGAAGCGTGGGCAGCAGGTTGAGGGAGGCGATTCTGCCCTTCTGCTCTGATCTGCTCTGGTGAGACCTCACCTGGAGTACTGCATCCAGCTCTGGAGCCCTCAGCACAAGAAGGACATAGAACTGTTGGAGCAGGTCCAGACAAGGGCCACAAAAATGATCTGAGGGCTGGAGCACCTCTCCTATGAATAAAAGCTGAGAGAGTTGGGGTTGTTCAGCCTGGAGAAGGGAAGGCTGCAAGAAGACCTTATTGCAGCCTTTCAGTACTTAAAGGGGACCTACAGGATAGATGGGGATAATCTTTTTAGCAAGGCCTGTTGTGACAGGACAAGGAGTAATGATTTCAGAATAAAGGAGGGTAAATTTAGATTGGATGTAAGGAAGAAATTTTTTACAATGAGGGTGGTGAAACACTGGAATGGGTTGCCCAGAGAGGTAGTGGAGGCCCCATCCCTGGAAGCATTCAAGGTCAGGTTGGACAGGGCTCTGAGCAACTTGATCTAGTTAAAGATGTCCCCGCTTACTGCAAGGGGGGTTGGGCTAGGTGACCTCTAAAGGTCCCTTCCAACCCAAAGCATTCTATGATTCTATGACAAGGCAGGGACTAAAGACTACGGTTCAAAGGTTACAGCAGCCACAGCAGCTCCTTAGGTTTTGAGCTCTTTAGTAACCATTAAATTCCACAGATTACATGTGTAAACTATACCACTCATAACAGTTTACATGAAGACAGAGACACTAAACTCTATTCAAGCAATATTCACCTCTGACTCTTCTTAAGGTCACCCAGTGAGCTAATGGCATAACTATAACACAATCCAGGTTTGGAGAACTGTCATTCTTCAGTCCCCTATCAAGACCTCAGGGCAGAATAGAATAGAGTATTTTTAGTTGGAAGGGACCCACAATGATCATCTAGTCCAACTGCCTNGCACAGCGGGATAATCACCTTTTGATAATTTTTCAACTGCTTTGAAAGCTGAGGTTTGCCAAGGCATTCTCATGAATTAAGTACATTCTCAGTCATCCCTACTTAAAGAAGTTTCAGAAACTGGGCACAGGGAACAGGGACAGGACAAAATAAACAAAACAAACAAAATAAAAACCGCCCACGTGATGATCATATACCCTACAAAGCTAAGTCAGATACCCAAATTCAACTCCCTTAATTTTCTGTAGCTGGGTCAAAAATCAACACTGTGACCTCAAAAAGCCAGTCAGCTGATGACCATATCTGCACATGCTCAACACCACCCTTGCCTAGCCTGGGAAGTCTGGACATATATCAAACAAGTCCACCAAAGAGAGGGCCTTCTTTCACTAACAAGCCAGTAAGAAAAAAATCTCAATGGCTCATCTCACATATCTGGCAGGGTTATACTCCCTATAAATTATTGTATTTCTATTTTAACACATGGTTGGGGAAAAAAGTGAACATGATGGCAACACCCTATTTCTGTTTTAACACATGGTCAGGGAAAAAAAGTGGAAAATTATTGCAATATCCTATTTGCATAAGAACTGAGCAGTTAAAGTATCAGTAAGAAGTAAAACCTCTTGACTTGGTGCTCTTGTCAGTCTCAAACACACACAAACCTATGTCTCCCACTCACCACAGGAATAATCCAGCCGTCAAGTCATATACCCCTACCTATCCAATCTTTTAGACTGAGCAAACCATATAGGTTTTTACTCAGGGATCCTATGCTAAAGCGTACCCAGCCGTGTCACCTCCATGACTAAATTCCATGCACCTCCCGTAGATAGCTGATTATTAAGACAAGCAACCAGCTCTCGGTCACATTGTTTCATACATACCCATTGCAACATGCTAAAACAGTCACAAGGACTTGGTTCAAGCAGCAGTCTGCGCAGCCACAATATGCAAAGAGTTCCAGGAAAGCGGAATGCCAGGAGCAAGTTGTGACCAGAACAGGTTTGGCCGGCCTACAGTTTGATATCACTTATTGGCTGACTTCAACTACCTGCACATGAAGTATGGTACACCTTTTCGAACCTGTGCTTAAGTGCCAGACACTCAACTACTGAACATAGCACAAAGAAGCCTTAGAATCAAGAATCTACTGTATGTTTTTTATTATAGTATCTATTCTGTAAGCACGTAATACAGCTCAGAGCAGGTGGGCTCAGAGCCAGCTAAACGAAGACTAACAGACGCATCACCTAAATATGAGCACGGCATGGATCCCCTCTGCATGTGGTGGATACAAGACCTGTAGAATGTATGCTTTAATACTTGCAAATTTCATAACATCCAAACAAAAACTGGCTATTTCTGCGTGTTTCTTAGTTAAAGCACATCTTCTGGACAGATTAGCTTGTGGACATGTATTAGCCGTTTCAAGTTTCCCACTTTCTTGGCGTGCTAGCCAAAATTTTGTAAAAGCAGGGCTAAAGGGGAGAACTTTACTACGGCCCTTAAATTCAAAGGCTCAGATGTGCACTATACAGCTTGCACCACTAAAATAAGTAAGTAACAAAAGTCCAGTCCTCATGAAAGTAACATCATTTAAGAGCTGCAGATCTGTTCTGTTCCCTTTACACCCACAGCTGCCATACGGCGCGTGAGAAAATAAAGCTTTACGATGAAGAGGAGAGACCTGACAACGTGCTGCAAAATAAAGCCAGGTCCTCCCAGGCAGGCAAGGAAGAGGCGAGCTGGAGCGGGCGGGCTCACACTTCGAAGCCGAGGTGAAGTCGACGGCGCCGTTTCGTAACCCGTCTATTCCTGCCCGGCCCCCCCC
>VZTL01016722.1:0-20816 GCA_013400535.1 Scopus umbretta
CAACAGGGGCTAAAACACAACAACGAACTAGTAGGAACTATAGCAATGGTTTCGTTTTGCATTTTTCTTTTTTCTTTTTCCAGTTCGCATTTAGTATGTTAGGAGGTAATAATATATAGTCAAGAAAAGGTGTCAGGAGGACTACACTGATGAACAAGGAGCTTCTGACAAAACTCAACATCAGATGAAAGCACAGAAGAGATGGAAGAAGGATCCAGGCACAAAGGAGGACTAATACAGACACTGTCTTAATATGCAGGGATAAGGCTAGGAAAGCCAAAGTCCACTTGCAGTTAAATATGGCAAGGGACATGAAAGATGACAAGAAGAGTTTTTACAAGTATATCAGTGGCAAAAACAAAGGCTAGGGAAAATGTGGGCGCATTGCTAAACGAGGCAGGGGAGTTGACGACAAATGAGATGGAAAAGGCCAAGGTACTCCAAACATATCAAGAGTTTGACTTGGAGTAGTCAACTAGGATTTATGCAGGAAAAATCATATCTGACCAACCTAATGGCCCTCTATGACAAAATGACTTGTTTGGTGGACAAGGAGAGAACAGTGGATGACATTTACTTTAGTAAAACTGTCTCTCATAACGTCCTCATGGACAAAATGAAGAAGTACAGGTTAGATAAATAGACAGTGAGGTAAAATGAAAACTGACTGAAGGTTGTGACCAGTGTTGTGAAATCCAGCTGGAGGCCAGTCATGCAGTAGGAGTATACCCCAGGGGTCAATAGTGACATCATTATTGTTTAACATCTTTGTTAAGAACATGGACGATAAGATAGAATGCACCCTCAGCAAGCTTATAGATGACTTGAAACTTGGAAGAGCATTTGATACACCAGATGGTTATGTTGCCATCCAGATGGAGCTCAACAGGCTGGAGAAATGGGTGAATAGGAAACTCGTGAAGTTTAACAAAGGGATATGCATCTGGGAAAAACTAACACCACACACCAGCATGGGCTGGGGACCAACCAGCAGGAAAGTAGCTTTGAAGAAAAGAACCTGAGGGTCCTAGAGTCACCAAGTTGACTGTAAGGCAACAATGTGCCCTTGCAGCAAAGAAGGCCAATGGCATACTCTGCTGCCTTAGGAAGAGCAGTGTCAGCATGTCAAGGGAGGTAATCCTTCCCCTCAGCACTCGTGAGACACCTCTGGCGTGCTATGTGCAGTTCTGGGTCTCCTAATACAAAGAGCAGCATGGACTTACTAGAATAAATTTAGTTGAGGGCCACAAAGATCATAAAAGGACTTGAGTATCTGTCATATGAAGAGAGGCTGAAAGAATTGCAACTGTCTAACCTGCAGAAGAGAAGGCTCAGGAGGATCTTATCTATTTTTAAAATATGCGGTGGGGAAGAATAAAGAAGATGAATATGGCCTCTTCTCAGTTGAGAAGCTCACAGTTGAAGGACAAGAGACAGTGGGCACAAACTGAAATATGGGAAATTCCTTTTAAGGATAAGAAAAAGGTTTTTTTACTATGAGGGTGTTCAATAACTGGAGCAGGTTGCCCAGAGAGGTTATGGAGCGTCCATCCTTGGACATACACAAAAGCCATCTGGAAACAGTCCTAAGCAACCTGTTCTAGTTACCCCTGCCTTGAGCTGGAGGATGGATTAGGCAATTTCCAGAGGTACTTTCCAACCTCAATGACTCTGTGATGCTATGAATTTACTGTTAAATTCAGCAGGGTAAATGATGGTAGGTGGTCAGTGCTAGCCTCTGGTATGATCCTTGTTCCACAGGACAGATTTTTTCCTGTGAAATAACTTGGGTTTCCCCCCCCCAAAAAAAAAAAAAAAGTCTACATTCCAGAAATGCAAATATGATACTTTTTTATTTTTTTTTTTTTTAATGGGAGTGGAAGGTTGCCTTATTAAAACCATTTTATTTGCTGTGTTCAAATGGGTTTAGAAGTGACTCCAGAGTACCCTTCACATGGGCCAGTAACATCCTAATGGCCATTTTGGAATAACTTCTTTTTTTTTTTTTTTTTTAAATGTTTCTCCAAGGACGTGCTGAAATGCAGCTTCACATTTTTAAAAATCGTTAACAGCAAAAGGAGAAGAGACAATACTGGAGAAAATGTTAGACATAATTTTCATAACTATTCTACCTTTTATTTCCCCTTTATGTTCTTCAGTTTGTGGGTTTCTTCCGCTGATTCTGCCTGGATCTTGATGCTCCTTTGGGTGGAGAATTATTCCAAATTTACTTAACAGCTTATGACTGGAGTTACCCAACTGCATTTACCTAGTTGTGAAGATGTAAGGGGAAAATATATTGCCCCAGATCTGAAAGCCCAAGAAAGGCAAAACTGCTACACAGCCCTATGTCCCAGGTCCAACCAGTAGCAAGGCTGAAACTGTATTCCCAGCAGGCTCACACAGGCAGAGTACACGTATACACCACATATATACATACACACAGGGCTAGGGCTAGCTCCACAGATCAGACACACATTCATGCGAATGCAGGCAACAGTCATCCTGTTCCTGTCTCTGCCTGAGCAAGGTGGAGGTCCACTACTGAGAATATATGTGTACAACTCTCATCCTGCCAGCAGCTGAGCTCAGACACTCAGTCTCCCCAGTTGCTGGCACCTGGACATATGAGCCCCTGGAGCTGCAACCCCACTCCATTTGCTGGTAGAAACTAACTCATACATACATGCATGATCGCACCCATGCTCACACCCATCCAAAGCCAGCTGGAGCTCAACTTGTCCCAGTAGCCAACTCCACTGTGGTCTCACCCCTAGAATGACATAGACACAAGCAGACATCACTGGTAGCTGGCTAGGACTCTCCTGGTGCCCCCTGATAGCTAGCTCCTCTCATGCTCTTGCCCTTAGAGACACACATGCTCACACACTTGCACTTGCTGCAGTTGCTGGCACCATGGGCAAGTGGGACTCTGACCACTGGTCCCACTCCCGTGGCTGGCACTTGATCTCACTCACTCTGGTCTCCAGTATCTGGCATGCAGGCTTATCAGCCTGTGGTGCCAGTCCAGCTGGTGGCACCCAAACCTTCACTTTTCTAGTTGTTGGTACTGTGGACACACAAGACCCCATGACCTGCAGTCCCCCCTCAGTATTTGGCACAAAATCTTTTTTATTCTGGTCTCTCCAGCTGCTGACACCACAGATGCATGAGCCCTCCAGTGTGTGGTCTGACTCCAGTTACTGCACTCAGGCACCCCAGTACACACATGCACACAGATGTTGTCCCTCACCCAGGAAAAGAATTAGAAAGAAATTCAATAAGAAGGTAAGATAGATTGTACTGATCTGGTTCAGGGTGTGCTAGACAATTGTACTGACCATCAGATTATTTATTTACAAGGAACCAGCTCTTTTAATCCCTTAAGACTCTATTTTTCTCACACTTGTTCCTCCCCATACTGCCTAAATTCATCCCTTTCCCTTCCTTCCATCTCCAAGCATCCCATAATAAGTCCTATGCAAACCCAAAACAAGTCCCATACCCCTAGGCAGCAATCCCCCTTCACCTGGTGAGATGCTTCATGCTTGACTCATCATGATGGGTTTCACAGCTGGATACTGGGACTGAGGCTCTCCTGGAACGGCCCTGATTGGGGCCCAGACAGGATAAACCTTTTTCTGAACCCTTAGTTTGGCTTTCTGTCTGTCACCGTGCATCTGTGCTCCTCTTGTCTTGTGCAGGTGGGCCTTTGATGAACTCATGGCTCCTGTGATAGGTTTGAGAGCAGCCAGGATGGGGTATTATTTGGGCTTTCCCCACATTACTATTGTCTCTCTGTGCTCCTTTGTAGGTGAGCAGATGGGCTTTTATTATATAGTCTAAGATAAGAAACTACAATTTCTTGGGTATTGTACTTCCACAAAGACAGAGTTTATTTTTCCACAGAAAGTCTGTAAAAATACCAGCAGTGATTTCTACAGGTATATACTATCTTTTTAATAAGTGTGTATTCAGAGTAATATAGGGGAAGTAAATAGTTATTTTACAATGTTCATTGTCTACCTGAGCTTCTGTTCATAATGGGCATGATATGTCATTCTTGGGTGATATACTTTAATGCTCTTTATGCTAATATCTTCAAATGCCTTTCAGCCATTTCTGGGTAAGTAGCCAAAAGAAAACTCTGACTTTTGATGTTGTTTCAGCCAAATGAGATACTTGAACAGTTGTTGTGGACAGGTAACACCTGAATCTTCTATATGATTTCTTCCTTACTATATGACTGAACAGCAATGCAGTCTATTTGTACTGCTGAATTAATTATATTCTCTTTTAGTGTGAGCTGCCTTGACCTTTTCTAAGGAAGATTCTGAGTTAAATTAATTTTAACAGTTCCTCTACCCCTATCTATCTCAGTCAGACTCTCTTTCACCTAAACATCTGGCAACTTCGTAGTCTGTCTGCTTTTGCCTGTTGACTGTTTCTCCCCGAATAGGTTAATGTAATTGTAGCCTACTGGACTCTAGTAAGATTAAGAAATGCTTCCTTGGCTTTTTCATAGATCTCAGTGATATCTGAAGTGATGGTGATACTACCAGCAAGGAGTCTGAACTCACGTTCCATGTGTTGATTATGCAGCTGCTAGGCCTAGCCTACAAGATATTACATTTCTTGGAATTGTAAAAAGGACTTACTTTAAAATAGAGAGGACAAGAGAAATATTTATGGACATTCAACCTGTGAACCCTTCACATGTTTCCAGGAAGAAATATCTTCCTTTTTTGGGTACTTTGAAAAGGTCAGGTATCTTCTGTGGTAAAGATATACTTTCCTATACAAACTTTTTATGAGGTGAATGGGCAAAATTGAACCACGGTTAAAACTTACTTTAATTGCTCATATTCTGGGTGCTTTGAGACTTTGATGAAGGTCTTACTGGTAGGTGTACTGCATGTCAAAATAAAAAGCAGATTTTTTTATTTATTTTTTTTTCTATTCCCTTCCTGCCATAAGGTGCTTCTTCAGGAAAAGCTTAGTTCAATATTGAGCGAGAGTTCCATTTCCGGAGAAGAATTTCAGCTAAAAAGTAAAGCCTACACATTTTATGCTAAGGGAATGAATGGTCACATCTGGTAAATGAGTTGTAAAATGGGTTGTGAAAAACTCTTTTCTGGTGTCACTCTTTAGTGATGATCATATTCTGACATTTGTTGAGACCCTAATCCAACTATTTGAAGAAACTATAGTTTAAAAACCCTGGAACTGAAGAAGTTGTTTCATACCTTAACTACTGGGTATTTGTTTTCACTTCTCTTTACTCTCTTATAATATTTCTTTTCTTGTTTTGCAGTTTTCGTTAGAAACCCTTTTAGGTGTTCAAAATATCCTTAAAAGCCTGTTAACAGACCTTAATATCTTGGTTGGAAAGGTTAGCAAACTGCAGGAGTTCTTTGTTTGTGTAGTGAACATTTAAAATATCTAACATATGGTAAAGGATTGTAACAGACAGCTAACAGGATATGCAGATACTGATAAAAAAACCTGCTTAGGGGCCTGGAGCAGAAAAATACCTAACCATTTTCAGCTGAGCTTATTAGCATGTGAAGGAATAACCACATTTCAACATTCAGTTACTTACAGTTATTACCTTTAAGATGAATTGAGGAAAGCTTCCTTTCTGTTTATGAGGTATAATAAGGTTTATTTTTTCCCCAAAACACAAATGGTTTTGCCATTAAAAAAGAATTTTTACTATTAGTTCTTCATTTCCTCCTTTTTGCTTGAAGATACTGGCAAGGTCTTTGAAGGACAGGAACATTAACATCACATGAGGATACTGCCTGATCTTCAGCCTCTAGAGAAAGGATGTAGATTCATATTTGCCATGTATTTAACTTTACAGTTTATGCAACATGCAGGTTTCTTTTGAAATAATTGGCTTGCTCCCTGCTGAGTTCTAAGATACTTTGAATTCAGCAGAAAGGTACGTATCTCAACTGACTTCAGTATATATTAATTTTGCCCAGTGTTACCTGCAGGAAACAGAATCTAATTGTGGTTTCTGTTTCTGAGGTAATTGCATTGAAGAACATGTTGGAAACTGCAGCTATATTGAAGCATGAGTAAGAAGCAAAGTGAAGAGGGGGAGTATGCTGAAACTGGTTAATTCATCTATATCTGTGAATCTAGAGCAACTGGCATAATGCTTACCACAAAGAAATTCATGATACTACTTTATGCTGTGCAAGTCATGGTGACATTTGAACAGTTTACAGTAGCTACAGAATTGTCTTGCATAATATTAATATTAGCTTTGAGATGTGTCATTGAAATCAGTGGAAACTTAGTAACTTATATCTGAAATAAAGCATTTGTTACCAGGGCTTCAAATTCATTGCAACTGTGATGCAGCTGTAATTATGTTTTCCAATAGTTGTAATCATATTGCAAAAATGATGTAACATTTGCTAAATTGTGACATGAGTAGATGCATATGCTTTGCAATACTGGATAAGAGGAGTACTTAAAAAATGTAATCAGCAGCAACAATTTTAAGAGGGAAATGATTTTTGGAAATGCTTAAAGAAGCGGTACAATTCCTTAAAGTTATAAATACTACGTTTCTCAGTACCATGGGATTTTCCTTTTGAGGATATAAACTTGATCATATGAGAAAATACCTCAGACAATAGCAGCCCTGAGGCATGGAGTTCAATCCGGTTGGTGGCCGGTCAAAGCAGTGTTCCCCAGGGCTCAGTACTGGGGCCAGCCTTGTTTAATGTCTTTATCAATGATCTGGATGAGGGGATTGAGTGCACCCTCAGTGAGTTTGCAGACGACACCAAGCCAGGCGGAAGTGTCGATCTGCTTGAAGGCAGGAAGGCTCTGCAGAGGGATCTGGACAGGCTGGATCGATGGGTCAAGGTCAGCTGTATGAGGTTTAACAAGGCCAAGTGCCGGGTCCTGCACTTCGGTCANGCAACAGTACCAAAATAATTCTGTGCAGAAAAGCAGTCTGAGACATAAAATAGGCCTGCTTTTTTGACTGCCTTTCACTTTGTTGAAATCATCTCCATCTTTGCAGTGATGGTGAAGACAGTGTAATGAACTACCAAATCAAAAAAGCTAAATGTAAACTGATACAAAAGATGAAAGGTGAAAGAGAATCCCCATTCCAAGCATATGTGGAAGCCACCACAGTCTGCCAGTCTTGAAAGCAGAACCTTGGCCTCCTCAGAGATTCACCTGATATGCAGAGGGTGGGGAAGAAAGGACTAGCCCCGCCACAAAAGGTGAGTGATCCATTGGTCCCTGCATGCTGGTTTTAATAAGCAGGCTTCTGTCTCTTCTATTAGGAAAGCTTTTGCCTTCTGTTTAAGTTCTGTGATTACCTTGTTTGCTTTTGCTGTCAAAGCCTAGCACTTATCAAGCTTAATAGAGAAGAAGCTGTAGTTAGACCTCCACTGTATTCTGATGCAATTCTTTTTGAAGGTGTCAAACAACTGGTGGAACTTTGGAAAAATTTTTGGGGCAACATGCCTTGTCATATACCTATTGCTTTGCTATAGAACACATGAATATATGTAGAGTGGATTTTATTTAAACTAAAATGACAGGCCAGGAGGGCCAGGTGGGAGATGAAAAGCTATATATAACTCTACAATTGCTATATTTTAAGGAATATTTCAAATTAAGCCAATCTGCTGTAAATTTATAGTGCTTATATGGTAAGTTGAGTAATTTGAGTAACAATGAAGTGAATTATGTTACAACTGAATATATGCATTCATCACTTAGGGAATTAGCGATCTCTTGGATGGAAGCATTTGCGGACTGACAAATAAGGCCAGTTTTAGGCTTTAAAGCTGAACTTTACTAACTTCTCTCATAAACAACACAATTCCTGCCTATGGCAGTTCTTACACAACATAGGTCTTCATTGCTACATATAAAAAATGTAGTCTTTAAGATTTATATTCTAAATTAGCTTTGATTATTCAATACCTTGTGCATGATGTTATGTATTTAGTAATGATGGCTGCAGTTCTTGATGGTCCTTAGTTGCAGAGATCTGGGTGATCAGGCCTAAGAGCTCTTGGATGAGAGAAATCAGAAACAAAAGGGTTTTGCCTCTTTCTTCTGTTATGTGCCAGATGTTTTTATACTGTTGCTGTCCTGCCCAGAAGGGGAGTGTGCTTATCTGCTTGTTTGGTTTGCTTTTGTCTTGCCAATCATTCTTTTTCATGTTTAGCAGGATGTTCTGCCTACTTGCAATCCCTTTGCTTATCTTTTTTTTGTTTGGCAACTTTTGTTATCTGAATGCCTTCTACCTGCAGCTGCATCCATCTGCTTTTGCCCCTTTTGCTCATGTACTCATCTAAAACTTTGTCTGTCTATGCAATCACAGTGTTACAAAATACTTACATGCTATCATTAGCTACACAATTTTAGTATGCTTGTATTCAGCTTTAAGGCAAGTTTATATTAATTATGTCCTGATTAGTACATTTATAATTTATAGATACTACAGGTTTTGGCAATGTATGATTGGAATAAAGCTTTTCCATGTGCAGGAATAAAAGTGCTCTTTAATTCAAGAATATTTGGACACTTACAGTTATTGTAACCATATTAGATATTGAACTTTCAGTTGTCCTCTAAGCATATTTTAAGGTGGTGGAAGAATTCGGTATAAAAAAAATATGTGTAATGTTGCAAAATATCAAGATTTTTTATTTATTTATTTATTTTTAAGACAGAAGGTAGAGGATTTCTATTAGCTGTCAAATAGCCCAGTTTTGTTCTAGTCTGCTTACATTTCTGAAGATAATCTTAATGGTAGATATGTCTGTATGGTGTCTCTAATGCAAACATTATGTCACAGCATTTTCCTAGTTGTTATGAGAATTGCCACATACCCAGTAAACTGTGTTGCTCTTAAGATGCTCACAGGTGGTTAATGAATAGATAAATAAATCTATAATTATATGCATCTGGAATGTCTTCAACAACATCTGCATGGGATAGCAACTCTTCCGTCATCTAAAATAGTTGCTGAGATTTGTGTGTTGGTGGGTTTAATTGTTTATTTGTTTCTTCTAGCAGAAATAAGGATCAAAGTTTTGGAAGGCAGAGTCTTGATTTTGTTTGTCTTTGTTCTGAGTGGTATGTATCTATGGATATCCTCACACACATGCACTGGACAGTTTGAAGGCTGGGCTCATATGATAAATTGTAGAATCATCCAAGAAAATTACTCAACAGCTCCCGAGTAAGCAGCTCTTCCTTCTCCGTCATCATGTTTCAGTTAGAAATTCTTTGTTGGCACAAATAGCTCAAAGCAAAAATTAAGTTTCTTATGAGGCTGTTTGCATGGGTACAAAGCAGTTGCTGTTCTTTTTTTTTCTTCACATTGAACTCTAAATTTTATCACCTTTTTGTTCTAGGTTTGTTTTAATACTCTGAAATTGTTTGTTCTTATTGTGATGAAGGACTCTTTTTGTTGTAGTACTGTGGCTGCCTGGCAGATCGTTTTAGTTGTTCCAGCCTTCAGGAATATTAAGAAGTGATAGCAAGATAGAAGGTTAGATAAAACTTTGTTTGGTTAATTAAATGTTATTATTTCCAGCATAGATGTCCAGATGTGTAAAATTACTTTTTTGAGACTTAATTGAAAAATAAATATTGTTAGTACTACAGCTCTTTAGGCAAAAGAAAATGTTAATATTAAAGATATTTACCATCAGCTGATGCTCTCTGAAAAATACCGAGCTAGCTCCTCAGTGCTGCCCATGCATGCATCTACATCAGCTTCCATGGCCCTGTGTCAGTGAGTGCTGTGTAGGATTTTGCATTGTGGTACAGAAAGGAGGTTATGTCATTCAACTGCTCCCCCTACTTTTGTCTCAGGGCCTTCACTACTTCTAATGGTACAAAATTAAGGGCAATTAATAGAGGCACTGAGAAGGCAGCTGTATTAATTTTTCTGTCTTGTACCTCCTCAGTAGAGAATGAGTATTTCAAACAAGTAATTGTTCAGTGGCTGTTTCAAAAAAGTTTAAACATATTTAATGGCACTTGGGCAGCTAATTTTTAGGCTTCTTAAAAAAAAAAAAAACCAAAAAACAAAACAACAAAACAAAACAAAACAAAAAAAACCCAGCATTAGCTTTTCAGATGGCCATACTTAAGAGATACTTAAGCCATTGGTATAGGTAATGTGGTTGTAGCATTGTTTTTTTCATCTTAGCATATTTTTTTTCTGGAAACTTCCATACATGCACTTAACACCTGTCAATTTATCACCTTCAATACACAGTGGGAAAAGCCATTTCCATGTTTCAAAGTCCCAGCAGATTTTTCATAAAATTGTAGTGTTGTTTTTGGCTTTAGAAATCAAAGCTTTATACGACTAGTTGGATTATGTTTTTTAAAGGTTGAGCTGCAAAAATGTAATGAACAACACAGCATGTTTAGTCTGATTCAAAGGCTAATAAAGGCACAAAAATAGCTAAGTAGTGAATCTCAGATGCATTATTTGCTCTTTATACTCTATGGATGATTACATTGCCAAACCTCTCAGACCAACTTTTTGTTATGCTAGAGCAATGAACTGTTGTAATTGGATTGAATATTAGTGACTTGTATCAATTATATATTTTTTGATTGCTGTCCCTTATGCCATGGAACATGCTATCTTTCATCTCAACATACCAAGGCTTTTGTTTGTGGAGAGGGGGGCTGCTGGAGGTTTTGTTAAGGGTGATGATTTCAAGTCTGTAACACTGAGAAATGTTTGCTAGTTCTCTCTGAGAACATCTCAGTTCTGTGAATCTGGTAGGTGGCACTTTGTCAGAGTTAGTCCTACTCACTGTAATTTTCTGAGGTGAATAACGGTGGCAGAATCCAAGTCTAAACAGACTTTCTTTTTTTCTGATTGCAGATGACATATAGGCAGCCACAACAGAAACTTTACATGTGTTCTGGTTTTAGCTGGGATANGAAAAGTGAAATGTGCCTAATCACAAAGTCAGTACCTTTGATGTTGTCATTCCATGTAACAGATTAATTTAATGATGCAATATCTTCCCTGATGCTTTCTCCCCTTCCTGCTGGAGGTGGAAGCCTTTCAGCATGTTTCTTGCATAGAAAAACAGATCCTACTATGATCAGGGCATGACCAGCTCTTAATTCTGGCAGTCCTTGTAACTGCTGCTTGGCATCAGGAAGGCTAAAAAGATTTGATTCCTGAAGGGAAGGTGTTGACTGAAGCCTTCCAGAATTTCCTCAGACATAACTCATGCTTCCTTAGACAATAATAGGGTTGTTATTAAATAAATCTCTTAACAAACACAGTAAATATTTCTTTGATAAATTAATATTAGAGAATCATATTCTACTTTTTACTTATCGATAATATGTTTAATGACTGAAAACAAGACAAACCACCACCCCACCCCACCCTCAAACAAAACCTTTTCTGCTTAGAGAGGGTTTGAATCTTTCTTGATTCTTGACTCAGCTACAGCTGGCACATCCAGAAGCTCAATAATCATTCACAAAAGGACAACTGTAGTCTTTTAAGGTCATGTAGGAAGATCAAGCTGGGGACAGGCATAGTTTGTGGAGATACACTGATATTTTAATGAATATCTTGCTACAAGGCCAAAGAGGTCGCAGTGGGGAAGATCTGAACTATGTGATCTGCTTCTTTTCTGTCTATGGGAGCTTCCAGCAATGTCTGCTTCATGAAGAATAGTGAAAGTAAGGTTAATTACTAGAAAATAGTTCTAATACTATTTGAAGTGAAAGGAGCAGCTGTGTGTGTTCACAAGACAGGTATACTCATGTCCCAAAGTACCGACCGCATAGCTCTTTTGTAAACATTGTGGGCAATTACGAGTCCATATTTAAAAACAAGTTTAACCCTATGCCTAATAAACAATTTAAATGTGAAACTAGGGTACCAAACTACTTATTATATCCGTCTACCTCAGAAACACTTCTGTTTGCACATAAATTTGAATTTGCAGCATTAAAAAATGCAAGTCAAGTGCTTCAAGTCATAAAGAAAGATAATACTATCTTCCAGCAGAAAATTTTCACCTTCATGAAAGCTCTAATGTGTCTAATGATAATGCTTCCATCTTTGCAAGACATTCAAATTTGTTACAGAGTTTGAAAATGTTTGCTGGACTGTCATTGTAATAATAAAGCATACTTGTCCTACGCTTGCTAGATCTTAAGGAAAGCAAAGCAAGTACAGGACTGCTGTACCGTCAAAAGCTCAGCAGCCCAGTGGCACTTTGCCAGAACTCTTTAATCAAAACCAACAACACTTCATAAATATTGGATTAAACAACATAGAAAAGAATATAGGTTGCAAAGGACTACATGACAAATGTAGCATCCCAATAGAAAAACAAAAAAACAAAAAAACCCAAAAAACCCAGGTGCAGTGGCATCAGTAGGTGATTATGTAGCCAAGCTGTAATTTCATTTGCTGAAGATTCAGAAGATGTTCTTGGATAGAAGGTCTCTTAATAATGCTGTGATGTCCGAGAACAAAATCAGATGGACACTGATGTAGTCTTTACAGTTGTGCAGAAAAGGCATGACCTAAATAAAAGCAACCCTGGAAGAAACCAGATCCTCACAGCTTGCTCCTCAGATCTAAAAATAGTTTGTTTTAAACATGTTTATATGGTGGCAAATGTAATATTCTTGTGTGGAAAATTAACTTTCATAACATCCTTCTGTAGTTCATCAGATAACTTCATGGATGCTCTCCTAGCATTTAGTCAAACTCGGGTCTTATAATATGCTGCAATAAAATGGTTGATCTTCTCAGACTTCCTTAGGAAACTGCGGGTACTCTTTTTGAAGTTATCAACCATTAAGGCCTGAAACATCTTCTACTGCAGTGAACAGATGGTGTAGTAGATGGTTATATTCCTTGGGAGTTTCCTTCACAAAGTGACTAGCATTTGCTTAGGAAAACCTGCATTTTTTTGCACTGCCTACCTAGAATTACATGTAGTACCTGAGCAGTTTAATTTGGGAAGAACCAACAAATCTCACGTGGAACATGTGGCTATCACACTGCTCTGTGAAGTCCTAAATAATGAGCAGAGTTAACTTCTTGAACAACCGTTGGGCTATTGAGGTGTTGGAGAAGATTTATTGATAGAGAGTGGAGTATCCTTTCTTGGTATACTGGATATATCAGAAGAGTTTTGTGTTTCTTTATGTTCCACTTGCATTTTATAATTCTCCTACAGAATGGTAAGGAGTAAGGATATAAAAGTAGGAAGGAAGCATAAACACAATAATAAAGAAAAATATCCCTTTTATTTGAAGAACTGTGGAGTATAGCATAAGCATATTTCACACATGGGCAGTGGAGCTGAGGAAAGATTTAAAGGAAAAAAAAGTGACAAATCATAAAGAGTTGCATTGCATTTGTTGCATTAGTTAGAATAGAGGTACTGAATCATAGCATTTGATTGCTTAAGAAGTCTAAAAATATTCTGTTGTCTAGGGTCAAATACAGTATATTATCATTATTAGCATTACATTAGCAATATGTTACCATTATTGGCATTATATAATCCATTATTGTACCATTATTAGTAATTGTTATGTAATCTATGTAACAATTTTTTCCCATTTTTTTGAGGGACATGGGTATCTATTTAAAAGTGTAATTGTCACCATAATATCCCTTTTGTTTATCAGGGTAGTAGGTTTTCATTGTGTCACTGATTGAGCTTGTTTCTCAAGGTCAAAAAAAGCATGCTTTTTTCAGAAAATGTCTTAAAGTTCCTAATTAAACTGAATTAAGGTTGTGGTTTTTTTCCTTTTTCTTTTCAGTCTTTTCCCCTTTTTCCAATCTACCACCTCCCCTCCTCCCCTGCTAGTTTGGAACTGCATCTTCTTTGTGGTATGGTTATAATATAGTGGGACAGATTTTTGTTTTGGATTCTGCTAAGTTCATCAGTTGTTACATGAACAGAGGAAAAAAAAAGTTCCCACAGAGTTTTAGGGTGAAGAGATACAATAACTGGAATGCTTTATTAAAAAACAAACAAAAAACCCCAATGAAACCCACAACACTTTTTATCTATTAGCTTTTTTTTACTTTTCATATTTCAATTCATGTGGTAACAGAACAAAAAATATATTCCTGTTACATAGACCAGATAATTTATTGCTTCATGAGAATGTTTTTTTAGTTTTGTATAAGAAATATTCAGATAAAATTGACAGATTGCTATCTCTAGTACATGCTTAATGTTTTCACTTGAATATTTCTTATGCCTCCTTGAAAAAATGAGCAGTGGTTTAGTTCCCTGTACACATTTGACTCTTCCTGTGTTTTCACTGTCTTGAAGTGAAGAATGCGATGACTGAGCTTTGCCTTCAGTAACTTCCCAAACATCAGCTGACCCTGTTTACACCAACATTCTTTCCCTTTCCATTTTTGTTTTATCAATGTGTCCTGTTCCATGTTCTTGTCCAGTTATAAAGCAGCTTGAAGTAGATATACCATTATTTGCTTGAAAATTTAATTGTATTCTGTAGTCCTTCTTCTGAGAATGCTGTAATTATCCTGGGTCCTCTAAACATCAGGCAACTACCATTGCCAAAGACCTGGTTGTGCACTGTACAGAAAATGAAAACTACATACTCCCTTGTAGTACGTTAGGATAAACTAATCAAACAGTTCTCTTTCTCTGTGCTTCCCCATACTATCAGCTCCACCGCTAGCTGCCATCAGTTTCCTCACATCTCAGACTTTTGAAGATGGTATCCAGACACAGTTGTCCTCTCAATTTTACTTTCCCCATCCACTGAACTTTCTGTAAAAAAAAACCCGTTCACATATTACAATATGTTTAATAAAAAGAAGTGATTGATGATTATAGAAGTTACAGGAAAAAGTCTGTAAAAGGTGATTTCTTCTTACAAAGCACAGCTCTGCTATACCTTTACTGGGAGGTGCTTGTCTAAAATATGCCTTAAAATTTTGAATGATGAAGGTAAAGAAGAGAGAACATACATAGAAGAGATTTGTAAATATAGAAACATTGGCAACATTGAGGTATGCTACTAATGAGTTATTGTCTATACCTAGAGCAGCCAACTCAAGCAGTGGAGGATTCTGTTGGTTCAACAGTGTTAAACCATAAAAGAAAGCTTCCTGTTGAACTGTGGATTGCCTAAATAAGAGCTGTAAAACTACATTAGGAAAGAGACACAAACAGTAACTCAATCAAGATCATATTCCAAGCACTGAAAGAATAGGAAGTAAAAGACAGATTAAAAAGACAGATTTATTGCCTGGTACAGTAAACTGGCATGACTTGCCATTTCTCATAGGGTGGTCCCTTCCAGTACTCTCACCTTTAGTATTATTTGTTTAAGATAAATGCTGGAGAAGCTATATAGTAAAGTGAAAGGAAGAAGAAAATATTCTGTGGATTCTGCAGATTTCAGAGAATTTACTCTCTGAATTGGCCATGATATTAAAAAAAACCCACCAAATTTCACTATAGAAACTGTTCTGTTTTTCTTACACCTCTGCTGTTTTAATTGAGAGTTCTTTTTTCTCATCCATCTGCTTATATAAAAACCTGTTTTTGTTAAAGATTGTTGTTTGTCTCCTTGTTTTTCAAGCAAGGAAGTTTAATTAAGGAAAGATTAACTGTTTTCATGAATTCTTCTCTAGTAGATTTTACTTTCTTTTGAGGTTTTTCTCATATGACCTGATGCTCAAGCTGTAACATATGTCTGTGAATCCTTTCATGGATAATTAGAATGGAAAAATAGAAAACAACTTCTAGCTTGAATGTTAAATTATTGTAAGCAGAGTAACTTTTTTTTTGATTGTGTTCAACATGATTTTGTATTTTTGCAGCTTGTCCAAGATTCACTTACATTAGACAAGATTAGTAATGTATTTGAAAAAGAATGGTTTTCTTGTTCATAACATTAAAAAAAAAAATCACCACATAATTAATACTAAACATTTTCTGTGTTAATGCTATTTTTCTCCTAATTGAATGGCAAAAACAAGTTTCTGGTTAACAGGGGACTGTGAACAAGTATTTGCTACTTATTCCTCTGGCCTAATCTGGTAAAATTTAGTGGATAGCTAGGTTGTCTGTGTATCTTTCCTTCTTTCAGATAGATTTCAGATGTATTTAGCCGGACATTGCTCCCGCTCTTTATAATAGGCAGCATGGTCATAACTGTGTAGAATAACCTGTTTGCTCAAGTTTGGAAGCATGACAGGACTCATGCAGCCAGCATGCATCATAAATGTGTTTCCAGCTGTACCTGGGAAAATATGCATCTTACAGTATTTGCAGCCAGGTTCCCAAGCCTGTGTTTCCCCTGCATGATAGGGGACTAAGTGCCAGAATCCACTGCTTTTAACAAAACAGTAGTTACAGCGATGGTTGGCCTGCTTTCCCATGAGCACTGCAAGGCTGGAAAATGTTCCTAATCTGATTTCAAGTCCTCTATAGCTATGTCCACACAACACTATATGGAGTGGCAGGGACTTTGTCCAGCATGCTAGCCTCATAGTCCCAGAGAATCAGAAGTCAAGGACTTAAGTTTTAAATGAGAGTCTGAGAGCAAGGTAAACTATTTCCATGGATAAAGACAGTTGGTTTGAAAAAGATTCATTCTTCTAAACTTTAAAGCTAGTTTACAGCACTTAATGCTAAAGGCCATTTAAAACTTACAAAGTGTTTTCCAGTATAATTCATATAAATGTCAGGCCTTCTATATCTTAGGTGCATAAAAAGGGGCATGCTATTTGTCTTTTTTCTGTCGTCTCGACCCTAGATTGCATTGCAACAGGTCAGTGAGTGTTCAGAAACAGGTAGGTGCTCCATGCACTGAATACTCAGTGAAAATAATTAGTATTTGGGGAGGCCCTAGAAATGGAAACATGGCTTTCAGATAGCATAGTCTGTTCTGGTATCATTCATTGGTGAATGAGTACAGCCTAAGATGTCCTTCTGAACAGTTTCTTTAAACTTTATAAAATGTGTTCCTCTACACAAAAGATCAATAAATGTTATTTCAAAGCCAGAGGGCTTTTTTCCTTTTCTTCTTTGACATGGGGTAAAAACTGAAAATGGTGTGGAGTTATGTTTTACCCATAGTGGGCATTTAGTTCCTATTCTATAGCAAATACTGAATTAGAAATTGCTATAATGTGGAACAGAAACAAATCTTTCCAAAACTACTTGGAAATGAAAATACTGAAAACAACTTAGGATCAGTCAATACTTTTTTTTGGCTTTATTCTTTCATTTCAGTTTTTATTATAATTATATAGAAAATTATATATATATTATATATATATAAAGTAAAAACCAAAAAGCTGAGAATTAAGCTTTTTCTTAGGAAGGCTCACTTTAGGATTTGTTGCAGGAATGGAGGTTCTCAGACCTAGATTATTTAGCTATAAAATTTTAAGTACCTTGGGAAATGACAGTGGGCAGAATCTGCTGGTACATTTGGACGACGATGCTTTTCCATGGGAAGTTTTGATTTCATTGAAATAGTGTATTTCATTGGAACACCATTCCATATGAAAAATTGTTTAGTATTATTATAAATTATATCAGTGTGTATTTGGTACAATTATGTTTCATTCAGACAATGCTAGAAGCGAGGCATGACCTCTTACCACATTTACCAAGACTGTAAATCACTGAATTGCCAATCATATGTTCAAGGTTAACAACACTGTATATGGACAGAAAAAAAAGTCTCCTTCTCTTCAAATTACAGCAATTATATCAGTTTATTCTGTGCTCAGAATAAATTTGACCCATGGATAAGGTTGAAGGTTAGGATTTTAAGAAGAACCTAAGGGAACACAATGTTCAAACCCACTGTCATTCAATGAGAGTTGGAATACATTTAAAATTCCTGTCTCAGTGTAGAATTTTTTGTTGCTGCATTTGAGGTATCCAAATTATAATTCAGTCTGAAATAGTTCTTTTATTAGCTTGGAGGTACATTATTGCACAAAAGCACAAAAAAAAAAGGCTGGTGTATGCCTTGGAAAGAGGAGGAGGAATTTTGGAAATATGCTGACCCCATGTGTTGTTTTTTATCCTATTTAGTTTATGAACTAACAAAACTAACAAAGGAGTGGAACATGAAAATAGTAATGCATTCCACTTCAATGTAAAGAAGTGACTCCGTTGCAATACTGTCACTTATAAAATGATGTGTGTGTGTGTACTCTCTATCGGACCTGCCATTTGGCTTTACTGATTGCCACTTACAGTGTTCATTAAGCTATCTGCCTGATGTTATCCTTTTCAAGCAACAGGTCTCTCTAGTATTGTTGCTTTTGCTAATGTTTATCAATGTGCTTTCAGCTTTATGGTGATGATCGGCATTATATGTGTGTGTAATACTGTGATAGAGGGCTGCTACCTTGCCATGTGAATGACAGGCTCTTGCCCTTTTTTGATTCGGAATCTGTTGCAGTCATCAGCGTGACAGCTTCTAAAAGCATCAGTGAGTCAACTAGAAACTCATTGATCTCAGCTGGAAATAATATTATCTCGGATAATTTCAGATAGCTTGCAGATACCTGCTTGCTTTTGCAGAGTATCTGATCTAATAAGCAGTTATGCACATGGATAACTTTACAGATGGGCCCGGTTTGTTTCAATAGGACTGCTTATCTGAATAAATAATTCTTGCATGGATGTATTTGCTGGATTAGGCTTTTGTTTTACATATGTAAGTCCGATTTCAGAAGTATTTGTTAAACGTACATAAGGTTGACTAACTGTTTAGAAAACACTAACGTGTTTCATTTGTCTCTGTAATAGTAGAAGACTATTCAATAGCTGTTTTAGTGGAATGCTTGACAAATTTTAATGCACCCAGTAATTCTGTCTGAGTGGAAGATTATTTTTTTGTGTGCATGCAGTCAAAGTCTTAACTTAGGAAAACAGCTCAGAAGTTATATTATACTATGTTATAACATGAAATAAATATAATACACTTGTAAAATACTTGAAAAGAGAAAAATATGTGAGTTCATAAAGAGAGAATACATTGGAAAAAATTCCGCCCTCATTGAAATCAGCAACAAAACTAGAAGGCAAGGGAATATTATGATTACTGTTTTAATGCAGGTCTAAATTACTCTAGTTGGGCTTGATTTTTATGTGGTCATTTGTGTTCATTTGGGATTAGGTTTCTGTAGAGCTTATTCAGGTCAAATACCAGTTGTAGTTATCTTGTACCTGTGAACCTGCTGAGGCCCAGATGTAGGGCACAGTGTGTAATAAAGACTTTAGATTAGAGACACAAGAAAAAGCATTCATGCAAGAAGCAAGTTGCTGTAAGGTTCATTCTTTTAAATAAGTGATTGTGGTTTCATCCTCAGTTTCATGACCGCTTCCTTGCAATACAGATGATTTTCAAAAGTAAGAAGTGGGAAGATAGCACACCCTGTACAGAACAGAGGATAGTTTGGGTCTGAAATGCTGGCTGCATAGGAAGTGAAAGCATTGTGGTCTAAATCGTATTCCAGTCACACTAGTTAATCTTTCCAAAGCAAGATCCTGCAGTTCTTGAGTGATCTTAACAGGATTCATAAATAACCGAGGCTAGCTATTTATTTCTGTGAGAGATGCACTGAACATGTCATAAAGTCCTTACTAGAGCATGAACTGTTTGTTTTACAGAGCAAAGATACTTCAATACATTCTGAATTCTATTTGGTAAAGTTATGATAAGTACTATTTCCACTTTTTATTATCAAGCATTCTGCTCACCCCTTAAACTCATTTCCCAACCATCAGCACAGCTTCTTTGTTTTGGTCCTTTATTGGTCTGTGAAGACTCATTCATAATTTGTAGTTCTTCTGTTTGCCCTGGTTTCTCTGGCACTTGCACTGAAACAATTGGTTCATGACTCTGATTTTGCTTTTAGCACCTAGTAACAGTTTGTAGCATTACTCATATTTACATGATACCCCTGTAAATACTGATGAATAGGGATCTTACGTTCCACAGCCAGTGAGAAAGGAAGTGCATATATGTCTACATTTGACTAACATACTATTAGCTGGAGTACCATCAGTTGTAATCAATAAAAAAGCATGAGCACAATTCATGATACATCATTTGTCAGAGCAAACCAGTTGATGATTAATAATAACTTGCAGTATGGTACTACTTGTCTGTACTTTGTGGATCAGGTTCTGCTAGTTAGGGTGACACTTGCATCCTTACGGCTTTCACCTCTGGTCCAGAATGGTATTTCAGCTGGTGCCTGTCTTCGAGCATGTTGGTTCCACTAAGTCACATGCTTAAAATCAGACACACAGTATAGTTGGACACACAAATGGGTTCTTCCCTTTCTGAAGTTCCCTTTTATTCAAATGAGGGCTTGTTCTGAGGCATTATGCTCACAAAGTGATGCGTTGCATAAAGAGAATTGAGGATATATCTTTGGCACATTCAACATATATAATTAAAATATGCTTTTGCTGAAATTTAACAGACTCTATCTTTAAAATTTCAGTTGGCAGCAGAAAAGCATTGTGTAAAATTATTTGCCCTTTTATAGATATCAAAATGGCCTAAATATATAGTGTCTTATGTTACAGCCCTTACAGAACTCAGATCGTAGAACATACAAATGTGTAGCTTTAGAATGGTTTAGAAGTGTCAGCTGTTGTGAACTTCATGTGTTAAGAACATATAGTATGGGCAGACTGCTCAGTTTTCATGTAAAACTTTGCAACAGTAGTTGGCTTTTCAGATGAGGTTTTGTCACGGGGTGCGGCCTGGAG